>PJEM01004690.1:104654-147365 GCA_004023845.1 Helogale parvula
GAGCCAGATCCGAGAAGGGCAAGAGGCAAGCATGGTGCATCCTAGTCCGAGAGGGGGCAGGGGACTGAACTGGGGCACGGAAGGGTCGGGGAGGTAAGGGGTATCCCGGCGGCGCAGCAGGCTCCGCGAGTGGGCAGTAGGGCCCAAGGAGGCGGAATTAAGTCCAAGGAGAAGACCCAGGGGCAGCAGTGCCAAGCCGAACAAGGTCTCCGATGGCTCTCCAAGGAGATGGAACTGCAAGTCCTAGAGGGACAGTTCCTGAGGGTGCAACAGAGGAGGGATAACAGCAGATGGGTCAAAGAAGGGAAGAGATCGAGGGTGGTGTGAGTGGAATCGAAGGGGACGGCAGGAGGGACACGAACCTGCAAGTGAAGGTCCAGAATTCAGGGATGCAGAAATGCAGAAGGGTCACTGAGGAGGTGGGTCCCTAGAGCGCCGCAGAGTCCAGGAGGGGCGAAGGGCACTACTGAGGGGTGGAAGAGGGAAGGGGGAGGCGCAGAATCGCGAGCAGAGTGGCTTAAGTGAGGAGGGGGCGGCCGAGGCAGGCACCGAGATCCCAAATGGGTCGGAAGGTGGGGGCAGACGCGGGGACGGCAGGGCTAGGGCGAGCAGGGACAGGTCCGAAGGGCAAGCGGGCCCCGTGGGCCGGGCCGTTGCGCTAAGCAGCAGGGCCGGCGAGGCCCGGGGGGCTGGGGGGCCGCTCCCTCCCCTCCCCCTCCGGCTCCTCCATTGTTCGCGGGCTCCGGGCCCCGCCGTCCCCGCCTCCCCTTGGACCCCGCAGCGGGGCGGCGCCCGGCCTCGCCGCCGGGGCCCGCGAGCTCGCGCACTCACCAGCTGGGCGCCCTCAGCGCGGCTCCGGCCTCCAGGATCCCAGCAGAGGCGACGGCGGCCCCGGCGCCATGTTCTGCTGCTCCTCGTCCAGCGGCGGCTGAGGCGGCGGCGGCGGCGGCGGCTCCGGCGGCGGGGGGCCGGGCGGACCCTCCCTCGCGGGCTCCCTCCTCCGCCTCCTCCACCTCCTCCTCCCGCCGCGCCGCGGCTCTCCCTCGGGGCGGGGGGGCGGGGAGGGGAAGGGGGGAGGGGCGGGAACCAGGGGGAGGGCGGACCAGCCTCGCTCGCTCGCTCCCTCCCTCCTTCGCAATGGCGGCGGCGGCACCTCCTTCCTGCGGCCGCCGCTCCCGCGCGCGCGCGCCCCTGGCCACTGCGCGTGCGTGGCACGCGGACCGTTGCAGGAGGATAACGGCCCCTGGGCGCGCGCCGCAAGGGGATAGCCGGCGCCAGGCAGGAGACGAAGCGAGGGCGTCTACGCACCCGAGGGGCTCAGTGCCACTACCGCAGCCTCTGGCTGGGAACGCGCGCGGAGGCCATAGTGCGCGTGCGCCCCAAAGAAATGCCGCTACTGCGGTGGCTGCGGCGCGAGACAGCACCAGGCAGCCTGCGACCCGGCTGAGGGAATAGGGTCTGCAAGCGCGCGTGCGCGGGAGGGGCTGCCTGGCGCGAGACGGAGGGAGTGGCCCGCGGGAGTCGCGCGCGGCCCTGCGCGCGCCAGGAGCAGCCGATCCCCTCCTTGCGGGGGCTCGTGGAGAAAGCAGGAGAGGAGAGGCATGGCCCGGCTTTGGGGGCGGGGGCGAACGGCGCGATCCCGCTCGCGCGGGACCTGACCAGCCAATGGGAGGCAAGGGGAGGTGGGCTTGCCGCGCGAGTCTCAGCCCCTGGAATAACGGAGGAGGAGAGAGGGAGCGACGTAACGTGGGGCGGCGAGGAGGGGCTGAGGAGTAGAGAGGACACCCAGCGAAGGAGTTGATTGGGGAACACGAGGAGGCGTGGCCCGCCTCACCCCAATCCGTGCCGGGCAATTTGTCGTTCCGGAAGAAGGGGCAGGGCTGGGGAGCGCGTGCTCTTTACCTTGGCAGCGAAGGAAATCTGCAGGCAACGAACAGGTTGATGCCAATTTCTCTGGATTCTGTGTTCGCCCGATCCCCGGGAGAGGGACGAGGGTACGCCCCTGCGTGCAGCCCTGACCTCCAAGTCAGCGTTGTGCAAATGACTGCAAACCGAATGTCAGTTCCGGCCCATGGGGGATAAACAGCAGTGATGGGAAGGGGCACTCCGGTAACCCTTGAGTTCTTCTGAACTGAGGAGGGGTTCCTCTGGGATCCCTCCGGAAGTACGCGTCGTGGAAGATGAGCGTTCTGGGCATCCAGTCAATATTTACGGAATGCATGAAGAAAGGCTGTTACTTACTGCATTTTGAGTTTCTTTCCTCAGTCTCTTAATCTACAAAAGAATAATAATTATTCCATTATTATTGGAATTATTATTCCATTAATAACCGTACCTCTCTCATCGGTTGCTGAGAGAATTAAATGATCTGTATCTGTTAACTACCAAAAATTATTACTTTGCAAACGTTGATAAACAAAACTACAGGCACTCAATTGAGTTTTAAAACATCCCATTCAATAAATGGTTTTTGATTACCGATCAGAGTCGTTTCCCTTGACTTTTTTTAACTTAGCATTGTTATGCATATAATCTGATTGTTAGATGTGCGTAACTGTTTCCTTTTGTTATGTTTTTCTGAGTTTGTTTAACCAGTAAGGTGCGTGGCCCAGGTTTTCTTTAGGCTGTCACCGCAAATCTTGTTTTGTAAATTATTTCGAGATCACTTGAGGAAACACCAGATTCCCCCACCTCAAATTAATGTCTTTTTAATTCCAATGCAATGTTCCAGGTCGTTCCATTCTTGGAAAGACTGTGAACTGACAACACTCAGAATAGAGAAGACAGGGTTCACTCTGGACCTAGATGTCCCCTCTCCCTGTCTTTTGGAGCCTATCAATTCTACATTGTCCTTTGACTATCAGCTTAAAATCACTTCCTCAGAGCAGCCTCCCAGATTTCGTCTGATGCATTCTTTGATGAAAACAGGTACTTTATGCTAGGTGACATATTAAACATTTTTTTTAAGTTTAAGAGAGAGAGACAGGACACTAGCAGGGGAAGGGCAGAGAGAGAATCCCAAGTAGGCTTTGCGATGTCAGCACAGAACTGTGAGATCATGACCTCAGACTAAATCGAGTTGGGTGCTTAACTGACTGAATCACCCAAGTGTCCTCAACTGGGTGATATTCTAAAGCATGTTAAATGTATTAACCCACTTAGTCGTCAATGTTTTACGAGTAGGTTATACAGTAGAATCTTGGTTTGCGAGGATAATTCTTTCAGGAAGCATGTTTGTAATCCAAAGCATGTATCAAAGCAAATTTCAAGAGCCACTGGCTCAGTTGAGATCATGTGACGTTCGGTATCATGTAGTACTCGTATTGCAAGACATTACTCATTTATCAAGTTAAACTTTTTTTTTTAATGTTTTATTTATTTTTGATACAGAGAGAGACAGAGCATGAGAGCGGGAGGGGCAGAGAGAGAAGGAGACACAGAACCGGAAGCAGGCTCCAGGCTCTGAGCTAGCTGTCAGCACAGAGCCCGACGTGGGGTTCGAACCCACGAACGTGAGATCTGACCTGAGCCGAAGTTGGAGGCTTAACCGACTGAGCCACCCAGGTGCCCCTCAAGTTAAACTTTATTAGAAATGTTTGCTCGTCTTGGGGAACACTTGCAGAACGAGTTACTCACAATCCAAGGTTTTATGTACTTGTTATTGTTGTCCTGAACCAAGTCACTGGAAGGCTACACAGCTAGTAAGTGGCAGATTTGAGGTTCAATCCCAGATAATGCGGGTCAGATAACTACAACTTATTACTTCTTCATAGCACTCCACCATGGCTTGAAGTTCTATATTGGCATCATCACCTTATGACTGAGCCCTTTGAAGGCAAGGACTCTGGCTAGTTCTTCAGTCTGGCAAATGGCCCACAAATAAATACTTGTTAATGAATAAATGAATGAATCCCATGCTAAGCAAAGGGGATGGCCAAGAAGACACAGTCCTGTCTAATGACTAATTCCTACCTCTCTTTCAGAGGCTAGCTCAGACGGACTTCCTCTTCCAGGAGGCCCTTCCCAACACACAGGCTTGGTCTGGTGCTCCCTCAGCCCCTTTGGGCCCTCCATCCAATCCCTGACCACCCTGGGTTGTCCCTGCCTGGTGACAGGTCTTTCTCTCCCACCAGGCTGTGAACCTGCCATGAGGGCAGGGCCAGGGCTATCTGAGTCACTGTTGATGTCTCCAGGACAGGTCCAAGCACAAGGCAGGGTCTCAGTCAGTGTTTTCCTTGAATGAACGATTGAATTATCGAGGAGGGTCTTCCCAGCTCTACAATTCTTCCCAGTTTGCTGGAGGGCCGGTGTTCGGCGTTCCCTTAGCAAGCCAACCACAGGAAGCAGGCTTCCCCAGGGGCAACCGCCTCCTCACTGCCCGGCTAGCCTCCACTCCAGGATAAACAAACAACCGAGTAAACAATTAGCTGACAGAGAGAGAAGTTCCGACTGCTGGCTTGGGCCGCTGTCGAGATTTCCCAAGTATCTCCCAGAAGGGCTCAGAGGACTGGAACTCACACCAGCCAGAGAGCCAGAGCAGGTACCAGGCAGGCGGGGTCTGGGATTCTGGACCCTGATCGAAGAGATGCAGGGCCAGAAAAAAATCCACTAAAGAGTTTTGCAAAGAGGTGAACGTGCTGGCTTATATTCCCTCTATATTCCTCAGAGTCTCAAAGAAATCAGAAAGAGGGTGGGTACCAGGTCTGCGCTAGAACAAGAAGTCAGTGAGCTCACAGCGCCTCCTACAAACCGAGCGGAGGAAGCTCCCGCTAACTGAGGCCGCCCGGGTGTCAGAGAGCTGTGAACTCCTCCGCCATTGGTCGGCAGGGCAGCCAATCACGAGGAAGGAACGGGAGGTGGGGATGCTCGGATTCAAGGCTGGACCCCGGTGGCCTGGCCGGCGGTTGAAACGAAGCGGGCACGCACTTAGTAGCTGGCGAAGGATGGATGATGAAAGAACCTCTCCATTTCTACAGACTTTAAAAATGGAAATATAACATGGATACGGAGAAGTACACAGATCACAAGTGTACAGCCCCATGAGTAATTTACAAAGAACACACCCCACACCCGCTGTGGGACGCATGGGTGGCTCAGACAGTTGAGAGGCCAACTCTTGATTTCCGCTCAGGTCCTGATTTCAAGGTGGGTTAGAGCCCCGCATCTCCGATCACATTGCGGAACCTGCTTTGGATCCTCTGTCTCCCTTCCGCTCATGCCTGCTCTCTTTCTCTCTCAAAAATCAATAAACGTTAAAAAAAAATTTAAAACACATCCCTGTAACGTGCACCCAGATAAATAGAATGTGACCAATCTCTCAGATGTCCCCTGGTGACCCCTTCCAGTCACTCCCTCCTATGGAACGTCAAGCTCGTGTGGACAACTCAGAGTCTGGAGCCTGCTTTGGATTCTGTGTCTCCCTCTCTGATCTCCCCCGCCCACACTCCATCTCTCTCTTTCTCTCAAAAATAAACATTAAAAAAAACTCTAGATAAAATTTTGTTCCATGGAAACTCTAACCCCATCCCACTTGCCTCTCCAGAAATGTGTTTCTTTTGTTTTTTTCCCCCAGATCTCTCTATATTCTTACATGAACGCAACATAGTATAGTGGCTTGAGGTACTGACTACCAGCCTGAATGCCTGGATTCGAATCTCAACCTCACCATTGACAATAGTCGTGTGACCTTGGGCAAGTGACTCGACTTCTCTGTACCTCAATTTCCTCATCTTTAAAATGGACTTGATAATAGTAATACCTACTGCATGGAGTTGTTTTGAGGTTTCAATAAGTGAATTGCTTAGGAAAAATGCCTGAAGCAGGGGTGCTCGGGTGGCTCTGTCAGTTAAGCATCCAACTCCTGATCTGAGCTCAGGTCTTGATCTCAGGGTCATGAGATCAAGGGCTGGCTCTGTGCTGGGCATGTGCTGAAAGAAAGAAAGAAAGGGGGGGGGGAGAGGGAGGAAGGGAGGGAGGAAGGAAGGAAGAAGGAAGGAAAGAGAAAGAAAGAAAGAAAGAAAGAAGGAAGGAAGGAAGGAAGGAAAGAAGGGAAAGCAAGGGAAAGAGGGGGAAGGAGGGAAAGAAAGAAATAAAAGATACAAAAAAAGAAAAGACAAGAAAAGAAAATGCCTAGAACATGGTACTATATTGGTGACAGCTACTACTAAGTTGCAAAGTTTTGGCCTGTTTTTAAAAACATGAATTATGTAACATTTTTATCGTGGTAAAATAGAAATAACATAAAATGTACCACTTCACCATTTTTCCATGTACATTTCAGTCGCGTTAAGTACATTCATAACGTTGTTCAACTACTACCACTCTCCATTTTCAGAACTTTTTGATTATACCAAACTGAAACTTTGTCTGTATCCATTCAACAGTAACTCCCCTTTCTGCCTCCCTCCCCTGCCCCAGCCCCTGGTAACCTGCATTCTACTTTCTAGCTCTATAACTTGCCTGTTCTATGTACCTTTCAGCGAAATCATACATGTGTCCATTTGTGTCTGTTTTATTTCACCTGGCATGATGGTTTCACGATTCATCCGTTAGAGGGTGTAACAGGATTTCATTCCTTTTTAAGGTTCAATAATGTTCCATTGTATATATTACGTCTTGTTTATCCATTCATCTGTTAATGAACTTTTGGGTTTGGGGCTATTGTAAATTATGCTGCAGGACCATTGATGTACGGGTATTTGAATCTTTGTTTTCAGTTACTTGGAATATATATTTAGACTTAAAATTGCTGTATCATGTGGTATTTCTAACTTTTTGGTGGAACCGCGAAACTGTTTCCCACAGTGCCTGCACCGTTTTATATTCTCACTGGCAATGTGCAAGGGTTCCAGTTTTCCCACATTCTTGCCAACACTGGTTATCATTGTTTTCTGTGGTTGTTTTCTTTTGTTTTTGGTAATAGCTGTCCTAATGCTTGTGACGCTGTAGCTCCTTGTGGTTTTCTTTTTTCCTTTTTTTAAGTTTTTATGTTTTTTTATTTTATTTTTGAGAGACAGGGAGAGACAGCACGAGCAGGGGAAGGTCAGAGGGAGAGGGAGATACAGAATCCGAAATAGGCTCCAGGCTCTGAGCTGTCAGCACAGAGCCCGACCTGGGGCTCGAACCCACGGACTGTGAGATCATGACCTGAGCCGAAGCCGGAAGTGTGACCAACTGAGCCACCCAGGGGCCCCTTTGCCCATTTTTAAATTGAGGATTGTTGTCAAGTTGTGGGAGTTCTTCATTACTCTGGATATCAATCTCTTGTCAGATATATGCTCTGCAAATATTTTCTTTCATTCTGTGGGTTGTCTTTTCACTGTCCTGATAGTGTCTTTCGATTCACAAAAGTTTTTAATTTTGATGTTCAGCTTTTTTCCCCTGTGTTGCTGATGGGTTTAGTTATCAGATATACCACATAACTTTTAAAAAGAAAAATGTGGGGGCGACTGGATGGTCGGTCAATTAAGCATCTGACTTCAGCTCAGGTCATGATCTCACGGTCTGTGAGTTCGAGCCCCGCATTGGGCTCTGTGCTGACAGCTCAGAGCCTGGGGCCTGCTTCAGATTCTGGGTCTCCCTCTCTCTTCGCCCCTCCCCCGTTTGTTCTCTGTCTCTCAAAAAATAAATAAATGTTTTAAAAAATTGTTTTTTAAAGTGGCAAAAATTACCTTAGCCCGATGATCAAACTCATCAAATGATCAAACTCAAAAGAGACAAACTAGCATCGCACGCCCCTCGTGGGAGACTGAGAAACAGGATCATTTCTATCCTGTTCCTGCCCAAAAATGTCGAGCCTGGATCAAATCATGAGGAAACATCAGACAAACCCAAAGTAAGGGCTAATTAAATTTTGCAATATAACTGATATGGACTCTTCAAAACTGTTAATGTCTTGGGACATCTGGATGGCTCAGTCGGTTAAGCTTCTGACTCTTGATTTTGGCTCGGGTCATGATCTTTTGGTGGTGGGATCGAGCACCACCTTGGATTCACATTGAATAAGGGGCCTGCTTAAGAGTCTCCCTCCTTCGTCCTCTGCCCCACCTCTGTTCACTCTTTCTCTCTTTCTCTTATTTTTAAAAAAAATTTTTAATGTTTTATTTATTTTTGAGAGAGAGAGAGAGAGAGAGACGGTGTGAGCAGGGGAAAGTTATAGAGAGAGGGAGACACAGAATCCCACGCGCCCTCTCTCTAAAATAAAATAAAATAAAATAAAATAAAATAAAATATGGAATTTAACAAACAGCTGAACATAGGGGAAGGAAGAAAAAATAAGATAAAAACAAAGATGGAAGCAAACCATAAGAGACTCTTAAGTACAGAGAACAAAGTGGAGGTTGTTAGAGGTGGGTGGGGAACGGGCCAGATGGGTGATGGGCAGTCAGGAGGGCACTTGGGATGAGCACTAGGTGTCATATGTAAGTGATGATTCACTGGGTTCTACTCCTGAAACCAATACGATACAGTATGTTAACTAACTTGAATTTTAAAAAATAATAATAGGGGCGCCTGGGTGGCTCAGTCGGTTAAGCAGCCAACTTCGGTTCAGGCCATCTCATGGTTTGTGAGTTTGAGTCTTGTGTCAGGCTCTGTGCTGACACCTCAGAGCCTGGAGCCTGTTTCCGATTCTGTGTCTCCTTCTCTCTCTGCCCCTCCCCTGCTCACTCTCTGTCTCTCAAAAATAAATAAACATTTAAAATTTTAAAATAATAAAATAAAATACCTTAAAATATTGACAAAGCAAGGGGATTGTTCTAGATTAAAGAAGGCTAAAGGGATGCCACAAAAATGCCACCTGTGATCCTGGATTGGTGTCCAGAGTAGAAAAAAAATCTGTAAGGCATCTTACTGGGATGATCAGGGGTATTTTAATACGGATCTATATTAGATACTAGTGTAGTGTTAATGTTAAATTCCTTGAATATGATATTTGCATTGTTATGGAGGAGGTTATAAAGGAGACATCCTCATTTTTAAAAATTTTTTTCTGTTTTTTATTTATTTTTGAGAGACAGAGACAGCACGAGCAGGGGAGGATCAGACAGAGAGGGAGACACAGAATCCGAAACAGGCTCCAGGCTCTGAGCTGTCAGCACAGAGCCCGATGCCCGAGCCCATGGCTCGAACCCATGAGCTGTGAGATCATGACCTGAGCCGAAGTTGGACGCTTAACCAACTGAGCCACCCAGGTACCCCATGTCCTCATTTTTAAGAAGAACATGTTGAAGCATCAAGCCTTTGGCATGAAGTGGCAGAATGTCTGAAACTAATACAAAATCACTCCAATAGGGGCGCCTGGGTGGCTCAGTTAGTTAAGTGTCCAGCTTCGGCTTAGGTCATGATCTCACGGTTCGTGGGTTCAAGCCCCACATCAGGCCCACTAGCAGCCTGTCAGAGCTCAGAGCCTGGAGCCTGCTTCAGACTCTGTGTCTCCCTCTCTCTGCCCCTCCCTTGCTTGTGCTCCGTCTCTTTGCCTCTCAAAACTAAATAAATGTTAAAAAATTTTTAATTGCTCCAATAAATATGTAAATAGAGTAAATATGGCGAGATGTCAACTATTCACGGCGCTAGGTCAATAAATATTAGAGTTTGTTGTTCTAATTTTACAGCTTTTTTTTTGGTAGGCGCCTGGGTGGCTCAGTCGGTTAAGCCCCCAACTTCTTCGGCTCAGGTCAGATCTCACGTTTGTGGGTTTGAGCCCCGGGTCAGGCTCCGTGCTGACAGCTAGCTCAGAGCCTGGAGCCTGCTTCCAGTTCTGTGTTTCCTTCTCTCTCTGACCCTCCCCCTCTCATGCTCTGTCTCTCTTTGTATCAAAATAAATAAAACATTAAAAAAAAGGTTTTTTGGTAGGGATGAAAATTGTCTACATACAAAGCTGGCAAGATAAATTTAAAAATCAAATAGTACACTGTGTAGGTATCACTCTTCACCATCTTTTGTTTCTCCAACATGTCTCTGATATCATCCTTGTAAATGCATACACATTTCTCTCATTCTCTTTTTTTCAATTTTTAAAAATGTTTTTATTTATTTTTGAGAGAGAGACAGAGTACTAGCAAGGGAGGAGCAGAGAGAGGGAGACAGAGAATCTGAAGCCAACTCCAGGCTCTGAGCTGTCAGCACAGAGCCCAACATGGGGCTTGAACTTGTGAACCCCAAGATCATGACTTGAACCTAAGTCAGACCCCCCATCTTTTTTTTTCATTTTAGAAGGAGAGAGGGTAGAGTGAGAGAGAAAGAGACTCTTAAGCAGGCTCCACACTCAATGCAGAGCCCCACCTGACCCTGATCATGACCCTAGATCATGATGTGAGCTGAAATCAAGTCTGATACTCAACCAACCGAGCCACCCAGGCGCCCCCCATCTTAATTACCGCATAATATTTTGTTAGGTAACTGCACGTGAACTGACTTTTCCCCTCACGATACATATTTTGACTCTTCCCAGTTTTCCCCCATGACCAGCACACCGTCGTGATATTACAACGGAAGGAACCGTTCAGAATCCATACCAGAGTGGAAGTGTTAGGATTGCTCTTTGCATCCATCACCTTAGGCTCCAAACCACTCAGGCCATGAGATTCCTGAAGGCAGAGACAAGAATCTGTTCCCTTGTAACCGCATGAGAGACTCTATGCCGGGATCACCCAAATTCCTGACCCACAGAAACTGTGTGAGATTAAAAAATATTTATGGTTTCCTAGGTAATTTTAAATTTTATTTATACAATGTTCTTGTTTCCCCTGCTCGACCATGAATGTCGTCAGGGTGGCGACAGGGTCTGTTTTCTTAATACCTGTCCACTCATTCGTTCATTCATTCATTCAGCAAATGAGTTTTGAACACCACCAGACTTATGCCAGGCACTGAGCTAAGCACTAGACAAGATTGGGCACCTTCTGGGTGGTATGGCCGTAGACTGAGCTAAGCACTAGAAATCAGGGCTGGGACTAAAGTGAGGCAAGCGAGGTGTCCAGGGAACCAACTTCAAGTAGGTGCTCACTTTCAGGCTCACACAAGGGCAGGGTCATCACCTAAAAGTGAGTGCCTTTTTTTTAAATGTTTAATTTTTTTTATTTTGGAGAGAGAGTGCGAACAGGGGAGGGGCAGAGAGAGAGGGAGATGGAGAATCCCAAGCAGGCTCCACGCTGCCAGTGTGGGGAGCCCCGTGTGGGGCTCGAACTCAAGAACTGGAGAGACCATAACCTCCAAGGATATGAGAGTCGGACACTTAACTGGCTGAGCCGCCCAGGCACACTCACTCAAGAGGGAATGCCTTTTTAATTTTATCTCCTGGGCACCTTGCTTACCCTTATCTCGATCCCAACCTCACTGAAGACAGAGCAGCGCTCCAGACAGAAATGATCCTACTCTTTCGTGCCAATGTGTTGATGCTTCTGCTAATACTACTGCATTTGCATCGTTCTATGATGTTTTTATTAGGGGTCAGCCTTTCCTCAGTATCAATAGTAATACTCTGCTGAGTGCTTACCAAGTGCCACCATGTTCTGGAGGATGTAGATACATTGATAGATACGGTCCCTGCCCTCCACAACCTAATTTGAGATGTAGACCACACACACACACACACACACACACACAACCATTAAAAGTTGTAATAAAGGTACCCTTGATCAAAGGGGGTCCCCTCGTTGTTGAGTTACAGAGACTACCCCAAGCAGAGTTGCGCCGAAAGCCATCATTATTTACACACATAAGAAGATCACAGGGAATAATTTCCGAAGCAGGGACTCTCAAAACAGGCTCCTTTAATGATGGCTTGTGATGAATATTCAGAGGGGGAATTTTTAAAAAATTTTTTCGGGGCGCCTGGGTGGCTCAGTCGGTTAAGCCTCCGACTTTGGCTCAGGTCAGATCTCGCGTTTGTGGGTTCGAGCCCCGCGTCAGGCTCTGTGCTGACAGCTAGCTCAGAGCCTGGAGCCTCTGGTTCTGTGTCTCCTTCTCTCTCTGCCCCTCCCCCTCTCATGCTCTGTCTCTCTCTGTATCAAAAATAAATAAAACATTAAAAAAAATTTTTAAAAATTCTTTTCAACGTTTATTTATTATTGAGAGACAAAGACAGAGCATGAGCAGAGGAGGGGAAGAGAGAGAGGGAGACACAGAATCTGAAGCAGGATCCAGGCTCAGTGCTAGCTGTCAGCACAGAGCCCGATGTGGGGCTCGAACCCACGAACTGCGAGATCATGACCTGAGCTGAAGCCAGACGCTCAACCGACTGAGCCGCCCAGGCGCCCAGAGGGGGGATTTTAACATTACAGTGAAGCTGAGGTAACTGCTGGGCAACTTCTCATTGATCCACACAGGCATCTCACCCCCAAATGTTTCTTTTCCCCGTCCAGCAATTCATTAGTTTCCAAAAGACGGATTTGACAGTTAGGTGGAAGCTTCTGGGAGCTTTCCGAGCTTAAGAGGTCAGTCTGAGTTCAGGGGGTCAGAGGGTCTCTCCCCTGGTACTATAAAAAAAATGAAACTTGGGCCACCTGGGAGGCTCAGTGGTTCATGATCTCATAGTTGGTGAGTTCCAGCCCCACATTGGGCCCTGCGCTGACAGTGGAACCTGCTTGGGATTCTCTCTCTCTGCCCCTTCCCCATTCCCTCTCTCTTTCTCTCAGAATAAATAAACTTAAAAAAAATCTAACCTAGTGAATTTTGGCGGTGGGAGAAGCAGACCTTTGTATGCAGTCAAGATCTGCTTTATAGGTCTGTGGAAGTGGTGTTTAAGGTAAAGGAAGAAAAGGAGCCTGCCGCAGGATGAATGAGGAAAGGCCTTCTAGAGAATAGCAAAGCACAAAGAAAAAGTTGCTGAGTTAGGAAAACATTTGGCCTATTTGAATAACTGAAAGGAGACAACTGTACCTCTGGATAGGAAGTAAAAAGACCCCTATTATGTGGCGTACGGTAACAATGAGCATTCGTGATGTTAACTAGTACTTATTGAGCACTTATTACGTGTCAAACACCGTGATAAGTGCTTTGGAAACTTATCGAAGTTTTAAAACAACCCTACGGGAGGTGACCTCTGGATTACTCCTGTTTACAGATGAAGAAATTGAACTAAGAGAGGAAGCTGTTGTCCCAAAGTCACACAGCTAGGAAATGCAATGGCAGAATTTGCACGCAGCTCTGTCAAAATCATGCTCTCAAACCACTGTGGATCTCCCACAGGGAAACACAGTACATTTCAAACAAAGCACTGGGTGATCGCGGTCAGAGTTACATTTCGAGTTCCCGCAGCACAGTTTCTTCTCCTTCTTCTTTTTCTTTCCCCCCCCTCCCCAGATCCACAGATCAATTTCTTACCTAAAACTACTATTTCCAGCCTGCCCTTCTCGCCTTGGCAGGATAGGGATGGAGGGAAGGGGACCAGAACTACATTTCCCAGAACGCAACTCCCCGTTGCTGGCTGTCACGCAATTTCAGTCCTCGCCAGGGACTTTCACCCGCAACTCCCAACATGCACTGGGGGGTCCGTACCGTGCTGTGGGAAAAGGACAGTCGCGCAGCATGTTGGGAAGAGGGCCCAGCCCTTTTCCCAGGCTTGCAGCCCGGCCGGGCGAGCGCGGTCTCGAGACTACAGTTCCCAGTGGGCTGTGCGCAAGAAGGCGGGCGAGTTCTTCTGCCGGAAGTCCGCTCTAGCCCCAGGTACCCGAACAGCTGCGGGAGCCGAAGCTGCCAAGTAGCCGCGGGACCGGGGCCGCTGGGGTCCGGACGGGGGTCGCTATGGTAACGGGAGCGCGCCCACTCTGGGGACGGGCGCAGGGTGGGTCCACGTGCAGGTGCCTGAGGCTTGGCTGGGTTCTGACAAGCCTCCCCTGCCGCGGTGCGATGGTTTGGGCCGGGCGCGGGCTCTCGGGATCGGGGCCGATCGGAGGCCCGGGAAGGGGGCGACTGGGCGGCGATCCTCGGCGGGGAAGCGCACCGACGGGGTCTCGAAGCTGGGAGACATCAGAGACCTAGTGTCAAGAGGAGAGGGCTGTGCGGGAGACATTGGAGATGACTGGGGCGGGGGCGGGGGGTTGAAATGCGGAGGCAACTCGCGAAGCGGGACCTCGGAGGTGGGGAGAAAGAATGGGAGGTGGGGAGGGCTCCCTGGGAGTGTGGCAGGATATGTGGAGAAGAATGGAAACCTCGAGGATTGGAGAGAAGGGGTCTTTAGAAGGCGGAAGCTAACCCTGGAAGGAAGAGAGGGGCTGTTGAAACGGGAGGGGATACTGCTGACGATGGAGAGAGAGAGAATCTCAAGGGGAAGAGACTGGGCACTGGAGACGGGAAGTAGGCTGCTGTAGGGAATGGAGCTTAAGAGTCAGAGGAAGTGTGCTGCAAAGCCAGAGACGGCTTGGAGGTAAGGAGTGCGTATTAGAAATGGATGGGGGGCAATGGAACGGGTCTTTCCAAGAAGAGGGGTCTTGGGTAGAGCATAGACATGGAAGTGTGAGAGGTGAGACTGGAGCTTTTGGAGCACAGGCTGGGCTTTGGGTTTGGCTCGCCTTCCCCAGGATGGGTCTTTGGGCCATAAGAAAATTCTTGGGGCAGAGAGCTGAAAAAACGAGACGAGTGGAGGTGGGTGTCAGAACGAGGGAGTCTCCCCCACAAACGGGAGGCAGGCAACATGGACCATTGGAATACGGGAAGAGGCATTGGCCCCGGTGAAGGGATGTCCTCAGTAAAAGGCCTTCTGAGGCCTAAAAGAGGGGGTTGATTGAAACGCAGAAATTGGAAGTCAAAATGGAACGGCTCTAGGGAGATGGGGGCTCGGAGACAGGGAAGGTTGGGGGGCATCCAGAGAGAACGGCAGAGGGGTGAAGATGCAGGAGGGAAGGGACCTCTGAGGGTAGATTCCCAGAGGTGGAGAGATTCTGATATGGAAGAGGTGTGTAAGGGAATTTGGGGGGTAAGGCGCAGGGCTCTCCCTCAACTCTCGTAGCCCCCCTCCCCGTGTGCCCTATGTATCTCTGGCCCTGCCCCCACATTGTGGCTGCCTGGTGAGCCTCCCCCACCCAGGCTCATGATCTTTCCCTTCGTGCCCAGGAGCCCTGGTCTGCTAGGAAGTGGCTTTCCCTGGCTCAGCAGATGAGGTTCTTGGGAGGAGAGTGTAATATCCTGTTCCTGTCTGTCTTGATGGGTTGGGGGAAGGAGGAGTAGCATGTTAGACAGTGAGGCTTAGGAAAGACAGTGGACGCCCACGAATGGGGAGAGGCTCCGGGAGACTCAGCCAGGGTAAAGGGGTCCAGAGCAAAGCCTTTCGACTCCCAGGTGTGCTTTGTGGCTGTGACACTTCCTTTCTCTGAGTATTTATTTATTTGGGGCGCCTGGGTGGCGCCGTCGGTTAAGCACCTGACTTCGGCTCAGGCTATGATCTCAAAGTCTGGGGTTTCAAGCCCCGCGTCGAGCACTGTGCTAACGGCTCAGAGCCTGGAGCCTGCCTCAGATTCTGTGTTTCTCTCTCTCTGCCCCTCCCTGCTCTCACTTTGTGTGTGTGTGTCTCTCTCTCTTTCTCTCAAAAATAAGTAAATGTTAAGCATTTTTTAAAAATGTATTTATTTTGAGAGAGAGTGTGTGAGCAGGAGAGGGGCAGAGAGAGAGAAAGGGAGAGAAAAAGAGTCCCAAGCAGCCTCCACACTCAGCACAGAGCCTGAGTGGGGCTCTCTGTTCATGACCCTGGGGTCATGACCTGAGCCAAAATCAAGAGTCAGATCCATACCTACTGAGCCACCCAGGCGCCCCTGGCCTTGGTTTTTTAAAAGTCAAATGATGGCGAATTATAATGCCACTCAGAACTACCACTCAGATAGCATTTAGTATGTGCTAGCCACGGTGCTGCGCCCCTTACATTTCTTAGTCCTTGCAACTGACTTATGAGGGAGGTGTTCTCATTATGTCCATTATACAGAAGGAGAAACTGAGGCCCAGAGAGGCTAAGGTATTGCCCATAGACACTGAGTCAGGGGTGGCAGGATTCATTCAGACTCTAGAGTCTGTGTTCTTAGCCCCTTGGACAGACGTCCCCCAGCCATGATCACTAATTGTATTGAATGCCGTACATATAATGGGCACTATGCTAAGTCCTTCTGGAATTCACTTTTCACTTTTTCATAGTAGCCCTATGAGGGATGACCTTGCTTTTCAGAATCACAAGAACAAATTCCCTGGCCCCCACTGACGACCGTCAGAGCTGATGCGGCGCATAATCCGAGCCGGACCCTGTGCCGGCCTAGATGCTTTTCATTCATGATTTACTTCCCATCTCACTTTCATGAGGCCCTATTTTCCAGGGGGATAAACTGAGGCACCAAGCAGCTCCATGACTCGAGAAGGGACAGATGTTTTGGAAAACCGTTTAGCAGTTCCTGAAAAAGGGAGATGTAGTGTGACCATAGGACCTAGCGGTTCCCCTCCTAGGTACATGCCCAAGAGCAATAAAAACATACGTGCACCCAAAAGCTTGTGTGCAAATGGACACAGCGGCCTTATTCATAATCACCAAAAAGTGGAAATAACCCGAATGTCCAGCAACTGATGGGTGGGTCTACAAAACGAGGTCTGCCCATTCAGTGGAATGTGATTCAGCCATCAAAAGGAAGGAAGCCTGGGAGTCCCTGGGTGGCTCAGTCTGTTGAGTGTCTGACTTTGGCTCAGGTCATGATCTCACGGTTCAAGGGTTTGAGCCCCGCGTTGGGTTCTGTGCTGACTGCTCAGAGCCTGAAGTCTGCTTCGGATTCTGCATCTCTCTCTCTCTCTCACTCTCCTTCTCTCTCCCTCCCTCCCTCTGTTTCTCAGAAATAAACATTAAAAAAATTTGAAAAGAAAAGAAATGAAGCCAGGACACACGCCTCCACGTGGATGCGCTTTGAAAACATTTCGAGGGACGGAAGCCAAACAGAGGACCACATATGGCCTGATTCTGTTTACATGAAATGTCCAGAAAGGGACAATCTAGGAAGGGAAAATCTAGACACAGAAAGATTATTGTTTGCCAGGGGCTGGAGGGAGAGTAAGTGGCCGCTGAATGGGTGCGGCTTTCTGTTTGGGGTGACGAAAATATTCTGGAATTAGAGAATAGGGATTTTTGCCCAATTGTATGAAGGTACTAAAAACCACTGAACTCTACACGTCTTAAATGCGTGACTTTTAGGAGCGCCCAGGTGGCTCAGTCGGTTAAGCGGCTGACTCTACGGTCTCTCCTTGGGGAGATGGAGCCCCGCGTCGGCTCTGCAGTGACCGCGCGGAGCCTGCTTGGGATTTGCTCTCTCCCACTCTGCACATACGGGCTCTCTTTCAAAATACATAAATTTTTTTTTAAGTGAGTAAAATTTAAGGAATTGGTAAGAAAGAAGAAAAAAGAGTGGGGTCTCCAGGATTCAGACCACAGAAGCCTGAAACTCTAGCACTTATCGAGTGCCTGCTTTGTGCTGGCTACTGAATTGAGTTTGTAAACCTTTATTTACTTTATACACTGACCAGATGGGTCTTTAGGAGACTGACCTTGCAGGTGGGGAATCTGAGGCTGAGGGGGGGGATCCTTTGTCCAAGGTCAAGCGGAAGAGAGAGACTGGAGCCTGGGCCACAGGGCCCTGGAGCTGACAGGAGGAATTGGCCAGTGGGAACAGTCCTTTCATTGGGGTGTTGGGACCTGGGGCGGGAGCAGGTGGCCAGGCCGGCCTGACGGGCTCTGAGGAGCCTTGAGAGCCCCCCCCTCCCCAGAGCAGGAGGCAGCAGGAGGCGTGGACCCCGGTGGGGATGGGTGGGGCTCTGGGGCGGGACATGCCCTGGGGCCAGCTCTCCAGACCGCTCTCACTTCCTCTTCTGCCTGCTGTCCCCAGATCCGCTTCATCCTCATCCAGAACCGGGCGGGCAAGACGCGCCTGGCCAAGTGGTACATGCAGTTCGATGACGATGAGAAACAGAAGCTGATCGAGGAGGTACACGCCGTGGTCACCGTCCGAGACGCCAAACACACCAACTTCGTGGAGGTGACGCTCTCCCCCCACAACGCCTCCCACCCCTCCTGCTTCCTCCCACCCGTCCTTCCCAGCCTCTTGCCCCGCCCCTACACTCAGGAACCCCTCTAGCCCTCTTGTCCTTCCCAAGGTCACTCCCTCGACTCCTGAGCCTGCGATCCTCCTTCCTTCCCTGCAAAGAACTTTTTGTTGTGAGAATTTTCTTTCTTTCTCTCTTTTATTTATTTTTTTAAAATTTTTAATGTATTTAATTTATTTTTTAGAGACAGAGAGAGACAGCTTGAGCAGGAGAGGGCCAGAGAGAGAGGGAGATACAGAATCTGAAGCAGGCTCCAGGCTCTGAGCTAGCCGGCAGCACAGAGCCCGACGCGGGGCTCGAACCCACAAACCATGAGATCATGACCTGAGCTGAAGCCGGACGCTTAACCAACTGAGCCACCCAGGCGCCCGTCTTTCTTTCTTTTTCTTTCTTTCTTTTTTTTTTTTTTTAAGATTTTAGTTTTAGGTCATCCCTACGCCCAGTGTGGTGCTCAAACCCCCAGCCCCTCGACCAAGAGTCCCGCGCTCTACCAGGGACCAGGCTCCTCACGTTGTGAAGATTTTCAAACATACAGATTAATACAGTGAGAGGGAAGTTTAGGTTCATACACCCACTCTCCAGATTTCATCTGTATTAACATCTCACCCTTTTGCTCTACCTTCTTTTTCTTCTGGCTGGAGGATTTTTATTGTTTATTTTTTTATGTCTTTATTTTATTTTGAGAGAGACAGCACGAGCGGGGGAGAGGCAGAGAGAGAGGGAAACACAGAATCTGAACCAGGCTCCAGGCTCTGAGCTGTCGGCACAGAGCCCGACTCAGGGCTCGAACCTATGGACTATTAGATCATGACCTGAGCTGACATCGGATATTTAACCGACTTCGACTCAGGTCACGATCTCATGGTTCGTGGATTCAAGCTCTGCATCAGGCTCTGTGCTGACAGCTAGCTCAGATCCTAGAGCCTGTCTTCAGATTCTGTGTCTCCCTTTCTCTCTGACCCTCTCCTGCTCATGCTCTCTCTCTCTCTCTCTCTCTCAAATAAATAAAAACACTAAAAAAAAAGTTTCTATAAAAAATAATAAATAAAATAAATAAAAGTTCCTATAAAGGGACGCCTGGGTGGCTCAGTCGGTTGAGTGTTTGACTTCGGCTCAGGTCATGATCTCACAGTTTGTGGGTTTGAGCCCCGCGTCAGGCTCTGTGTTGACAGCTCAAAGCCTGGAGCCTGCTTTGGATTCTGTGTCTGTACCTCTCTCTGCCCCTCCCCGGCTCATGCTCTGTCTCTGTCTCTCTCTCTCTTTCTCTCATAGGTGAATAAACATTGGAAAGAAATTTATTAAACACACACACATACACACGCATGCACAGGAACAAAGGAGAGAAGAGAGGCCGTATCTAGAGGTGGGGGGTGAGGAGGTAGAGGAAAGCCAGAAGACTCCAGGGCCCAGCAGCCTAGAGAAAAGGGTTTCCAGGAGGAGGGCGGGATGGGGGCCTTGCCGGGTGCTGGGCAAGAGCACACAGAGCAGGTGCGGGACCAAAGGAAGGGGCAGATGTCCGCTCCCCTGCTGCCAGCACAGTGCGCCTCCTGCTCGGGTGCTGAGGGATCAGGAGCGGGTCAGCGAGGCGCGCTGAGCAGGAGAGAAGGTCACAAGGGGCCCCGATGCCCAAATCTTCGATTCCTCCCAACACAGGCCATTCATTCATTCCTGTGTTCACTCGTGCGTTTCTTTCCCCCATCTCTCCCGTGACAACCCAGAGAGGGTAGGACTGGGACGCAGCAGCTGGGTGGGAGGAGGGCATCCAGCTCAGCCTGAGGGTCTGGGAGCAGTTCTGGGGGGAGGTAACACAGTGGGGAATCAGAGAGAATTGGTCCCTCTCCCAACAGACTGGGGAGGATCAGGGGTAGGAGACATTAAATACTGTCTCTCTTAGGAGACTGAGATCAGGGCAGGCTTCCCGGAGGAGGGTACATGTGAGAGCAAAACCTAAGGATGCGTATCCAATGAGAAGGCCCAGGCCGCCCAAACTTTCGTCCTCCCGTTTGCTCATTAATGTGTATTCCTTAGCACTTGTGTTAGTTTCCTTTTGCTGTGGTCACAAATTACTTTTTTTTTGTTTTAACTTTATTTATTTTGAGAGAGAGTGCTCGGGAGCATACAAGTGAGGGAGGGGCAGAGAGAAGGAGAGACAGAAACCCGAGCAGGCTCCACGCCACCAGCGCAGAGCCCGTGCGATCATGACCTGAGCCAAGATCAAGAGTTGGACCCTTCACCCACTGAGTCCCCCAGGCATCCCTGTGGTAACAAATTACTGAACTCAGTGGCTCAAAACAACACAGATTTACTGTCTTATGGGTCCTGAGGTCAGGTGTCTGAAACGGTCCGCGGGGGCCATGTTCCCCTGCAGGCCCCAGGGAGACCGTGTGTCCTTGCCTTCTCCCCGCTTCTGGAGGGCGGCTGTGTGGCCCCTTCTCCAGCCTCAAGGCCAGTGGCACAGCCTCTGAACTCTCTCTCTCTGACCTGCACCCTTCTGGCTTCCTTTCCCTCATGAGGTCCCTGGCGGAATGGCTCTGGGCCCCTCTGGATAATCCCCGATCTCCCCGGGCTCAGGATCCTTAGCGCACAGCTGCGAGATCTCTTCTGTCGTGGAGGCCACCTGTGCACGGGTTCCGAGGACTAGGGCTTGGACACCTTCCCGTGCAAGGTGGTGCTGGTGACGCACTGGTGACAGCCCAGCCCACTGTCTAGCAGGGGGGGCAGGCCCGCCCCCAGACAGCGATGCCTGGCGTGGTCAGCGTGGGGACGGGCCGATAGTGGGGGCCGTTTGGAGGGGGCCCCAGCCTGCAGGAAGAGGTTTATCTGACAGTGGATAGCAGGAGAAGGCATGAAGGTGTGGGGTGGGTCCCTGAGAGAGAGAGAGAGCGCACCGTGCGTGTGCGGGAAGGGCAGAGGGAGAGAGAGAATCCCAAGCGGGAGCTCAGTGTAAAGCCTGACGTGGGGCTCGATCTCGAGACTCCTGACACAACCTGAGCCGAAATCAAGAGTCGGACGCCGCCCAGGCACCCCGAGAAGCCATCAAATTTAGAACCGAGGCACAGGGAAAGCCGGGAGGGTGAAAGTGGGAGAGAGAAGACTTCAAGTAAGAAAGAATGCTGGGCGCCTGGGCGGCTCAGTTGGTTGAGTATCTGACTCTTGATTTCCGCTCAGGTTGTGATGTCAGGTTTGGGAGATCGAGCCCCATGCCTGCTTGGGATTCTCCCTCTCTCCCCACCTCTCCTCGCTCACGTGTGCGTGCAGGCTCTCTATCTCAAAATAAACAAATAAAAAAAAAGAAAGGAAATGAAGAATGCTCAAAGTATAGAAAATTACGGATGGGAGGCGCCTGGGAGGCTCAGTTGGTTAAGCGTCCGGCTTCGGCTCAGGTCATGATCTCACAGTTTGTGGGTTCGAGCCCCACGTCAGGCTCTGTGCTGACAGCTCAGAGCCTGGAGCCTGTCTTCAGGTCCTGTGTCTCCCTCTCTCTCTGACCCTCCCCTGCTCATGCTGTCTCTCTCCCTCTCTAAAATAAATTAAAATAGTAAAAAAAAATAAATCAATTAATTAAATAAATAACGGAAGGGTGAGAGGGGGCAGGGCGTAAAAATCAGGGACCGATGTTGGCTTTTGTAGTTTCCACTAGGTGGCGACAAAGCACTCGAACGCCAGACCCTGAGCTGGGATTTTTCAGATTTTGGTCAAACACCTTATGCTTAGCAAACCCTTATGCCTGTTTGTATCTATATCCATCTCTCTCTTTTTTTAAGAAAACAAATTTTATTTATTTTGAGAGAGAGAGCACGCGTGAGAATGATGGAGGGGCAGAGAGAGGGAAAAAGGGAGAATCCCAGGCAGGCTCCACACTGTCAGCACAGAGCCGGACGTGGGGCTTGAACCCACAAACCATGAGATCATGACTTGAGCCCAGGTCCAATGCTTAACTGACTGAGCCACCCAGGCGCCCCCATGTCTATCTCTTTATCTACTTTCCCACGCATATAAAATTAGAGCCTGGGTCCTTGGGCCATAATGGTGTAGGTGGGTCCTGGGTGGCGCGTATGCGTTACAGTAGACGGTAGAAATATTCCTGTTTATATTATAATTCACATAAAAGCAAGGCTGGAATTGTCTTGGTTACAAGTAGTGACTGTACTGCCCAGCACAGGGCCTGCTGCGTTTGCGGAATAATTGCATGAATTAGTTCCAGGCTAAGGAGTTTGACTTCCTCCAGAGGCAGTGGGGAGCCCCAGAAAGGTGGGGTGGATGCCATGGAACACCCCAGCCTCCCTCCCGCCTCTGTGCTTTTCCCGCACGAGTCGTTCCCTCTGCCTGGAGCACTCTTGCCCATTCACTCCTGCTTACCTTCCAGACCACAGTTCAGATGCTGCCTCCTCCAGGAAGCCCTCCTGGATCCCCAGGCTGGCTTAGGTGCCCACGCTGGGGATGACAGTGGGCGAATCTCTCTCCGTGGGTTTGGCAGCCCTGCCAGGGGAGGGTCAGGCCTGTCTCCGTCACAACTGTGTCTGCAGCACAGGGCCAGAGACCGAGCAGGACCTCAGGGACCACGTACAGGATGAAGGGCTGGTCCTGGGCACAGCAGGGCACTGACAGCCTCTCTGCCCTGCAGTTCCGGAACTTCAAGATCATCTACCGCCGCTACGCCGGCCTCTACTTCTGCATCTGCGTGGACGTCAGTGACAACAACCTGGCCTACCTGGAGGCCATCCACAACTTTGTGGAGGTGTGCAGCCCGCCCCTCCCCCCCGGGCTCCCCCTGGGACACACAGACCCGCCCCACCTCCCCGGGTGCACCGGGCCTCCCTCTGCCCGTCTGCCCGTGCGGTTTCCTCTTTCTCCCTCTGCTTGCAGGTCTATCGGTCGGTCTGTCTTGTCTTTTGCTGTCGCCCTCCAGTCCCTCCTGTCCTTGCCTTTCTGTCTCTGACCCTCTTTGTCATGGGGTCTCTTCCTTCTCCCTCCCCCTCCCTCAGGTGCTCTGTGTGTCTCTCCCTGCCCTGCTCTCACCGTCCCTGCCTCCTCCCGCAGGTCTTAAACGAGTATTTCCACAATGTCTGCGAACTGGACCTGGTGTTCAATTTCTACAAGGTGGGTTCCGGGGGAGGGGGCGGCCACCCGCTGCCTCGGCCCCTGTCTGTTTCCTGGCTCTGTGGCCTCAGGGGTGTGGACCAGCACCCATGAGCGGGGGGTGGGGGTTGGAGGGGCCCCTCTCACCCCCGGGGCCCCCCCGGCCTCCCCCTGCTCAGGTTTACACGGTCGTGGACGAGATGTTCCTGGCCGGCGAGATCCGCGAGACCAGCCAGACGAAGGTGCTGAAGCAGTTGCTGATGCTGCAGTCCCTGGAGTGAGGGCACGGCCCCCGCCCCTGGCCCCCTGCTCGCCCCCCTGCCAGGCCGGGGCCACCCTGGCACCCTCCCTCAGCAGCCCTGGGGGAGGGCCCCCCGCGGGGCCTGGGCCCCCTCCCCGCCCCCCCAGAGGAGACTGCACCCCACAGCCTCTGGGCCCAGCTGTGGGCGGAGGCCGCCTCGCGTGTCCCGAGTAACTGTGCTGTTGTCGTGTGACGATGTGAGTGCGCGTGTGGAGCCCCCAATAAACCCGCGGTCCCGCCTGGCCCATGTGTCTGAGCCCTCTGGCCTGTCTGCCCTGGGAGCTGTGGGCACCGGGGATGGCCTGCCATCTGTCCATCGGTCAGCAAATGCTCGTTGGCCTGAGGGAGGCAGGGGACCCGGCGGCATGCACGCCTGCCGAGACTGGGAGGGGGGACGCATGGAGACACCGAGCACTTGCTGCTAAAATACTCCTCCTCCTGGCCAGCGTCTGCCTGCACCACGCGTGTCCAGGTGTCGCCTTCCCTGAGCCTCACAAGGTCGTGAGGAGGGGACTGTTAGTATCCCCATTTTCCAGGTGAGACCACTGAGCCTCAGAGGGCAAAAGATATGCCCACGGCCACAGAACTAGTGTGGGGAAGCCGGGTTTGTTCTGAGCCTCGGCAGGTGGGTCCAGAATCGTTTTGGCCTTTTTTTTTTTTTTTATGTTTATTTTTGAAAGAGAGACAGAGCACAAGTGGGGGAGGGGCATAGAGAGGGAGACACAGAATCCGAAGCAGGCTCCAGGCTCCGAGCTGTCAGCACAGAGCCCGACGCGGGGCTTGAACCCACAAATCGCGAGATCATGACCTGAGCCAAGCCGGATGATTAACCGACTGAGCCACCCAGGTGCCCCAGAACCCACCAGCCTGGATGGGTGTTGCAAGCCCAGGCTCTGTGCCCAGCGTCCTTGGGGTTCATTGTCCGACTCTGGCCCAGGCGTGGCTGGGCCCTCGCCTTCCATCCACCGGGGGCCAGCACGGTCCTCTGGCCGTCATGACAACAGAGAACAGCACATGCTCCCAGCACCCGCTGCAGTGGCGGTGTCTGTGCCCCTTGCCCTACATCGAGAGCCGGCCGCACCCGTGATCGGCATCCTTGGAAGCTGAGAGCGGGGCCCGTTACACAGCCTCGTACCAGCGTCCCCACTGCGGGGGCCGCTGTGTCCCTGCTCAGCCGCGTGCACATGGTGTGACTTGCGGGCAAGTCACTTAAGCTTTTGCCTCGGCTTCATCTCAAAAACGGGTTGATAAAAGGTTTGTTTGTTTTTAATGTTTATTTTTTTTAAATTTTTTAATGTTTATTTACTTTTGAGAGACAGAGAGAGACAGAGCATGGATGGGGGCAGGGGGGCGGGGGGAGACAGAGAGAGAGGGAGACACAGAATCTGAAGCGGCTCCAGGCTCTGAGCTGTCAGCACAGAGCCCGATGCAGAGCTTGAACTCACAGTCTGTGAGATCATGACCTGAGCCAAAGGTGGCACTCGACTGACTGAGCCACCCAGGCGCCCCATGTTTATTTTTGAGAGAGAGTGTGCAGGAGCAGGGAAGGGGCAGAGAGAGAGGGAGACAGAAGACCTGAGTGGGCTCTGCACTGTCAACTCAGAGCCCAACGTGGGGCTCGAACTCGTGAACCGCAAAATCATGACCTAAGCCAAAGTCTGACGCCTGACTGAGCCACCCAGGTGTCCTAGTTGGTAATAGTTTTGTTTTGTTTTGTTTTTAAGTTTATTTATTTACCTGAGAGAGACAGAGACGGTGTGAGGAGGGGAGGGGCAGAGAGAGAGAATCCCAAGGAGGCTCTGCAGTGTCAGCACAGAGCCCGACGCGGGGCTCAAACCCACGGACTGTGAGATCATGACCTGAGTCGAAGTTGGGCGCTTAACTGACAGCCCTCCAGATGCCCCTCAATTTTTTAAAGAAAAGAAGAAAAGGTTCTGAGTGGGCACAGCAGAGAAGGGCAGAGAGTGGGCCACTGGACTTGGTAAAGCGGGGTCAGCGGGGGACAGCAGGGCGGGTGGAGGGTGAGGTGAGCCCGACCCGTGGACCAATCAGAGTGGCTTCCAGAGCCCGCAGGAAAGAACAGGGCAAAAGTCCCTAGAAACCCCTGGGAGGAAGTGTTTCTAGAGGAGGGAACAGTACAGCCTTGGAGAGGAATGTGAGATCAGCGAGTTGAGGATTTTTTAATGTTTATTTTTGAGAGGCCGAGCATGAGCGGGGGAGGGGCAGAGACAGAGGGAGACACAGAATCCGAAGCAGGCTCCAGGCTCCGAGCGGTCAGCACAGAGCCCAACGCGGGGCTCGAACTCACAGACCAGGAGATCATGACCTGAGCTGAAGTCGGACGCTCAACCGACTGAGCCCCCCTTTAAGAAGGGGGAAATTTGTCCCTAGAGACAGGCTCAGAAGGAAGACGTATGAGGACACCGGAAGAAGACAGACACCCACAAGCCAAGGAGAAAGGCCTGGGACGATTCTTCCTCCCCGCCCTCAGGGGGACCCATCCTGCAACACTGTGACCTTGGACTTCTGACCTCCTGTACCGGGGGAGGATACGTTTCTGCTTTTTAGGCCCGATCTGTGGGCCTGTCTTAAAACAGCCCCAGGAACTAATCCATGTGGGAAAACAAAGCTACAAGAAAAGGCAAGGCCTTTTGAGGAGGATTAGAGAGGGCCTGCCTGACCAGAAATCACGATCATCGTTATTTAGCCTCAGCCACTGAGAGACCATGGTATTTGCATAAGATTAGACAAGCAGATTACAAAAAAAAAAAAAAAAAAAAAAACAGATTGCTCAAAACCCCACACATTCATGGAGATTTCATAAGAGACAGAAGGTCTCCTTTCATATGGGGGAGGGAGGATGTGGGTGATCCACAGGGGCTATCGAGAGAAGACTGCATTGAAAGTCAAACCTCAGGACATCAAAAGACACTATAAACAAAATGAAAAGACAAGCCACAAGTTGTGGGAGAGAGCTGCAACCCATGTAACTGACAGAGGGATTCGTGTCCATAATATATAAAGAGCTCTTCACCAATCAATAAGAACAAGAAAGGGGTGCCTGGGTGGCTCAGTCAGTTAAGCTCGGTTAAGCTCCCAGCTTTGGCTCAGGTTGTGACCTTGAGTGGGTTCCAGCCTGCGTCAGGTTCTGTGCTGGCAGCTTGGAACCGGAAGCCTGCTTTGGATCCTGTGTCTCCCTCTCTCTCTGCCCCTCCCCCTCCTTGTGCTCTGTTTCTCTGTCTCTCTTTTCAGAAATAAATACACATTAAAGAAATTAAAAGAAAATGACAACGGAATGAAAAAATGTGCAGGAGAGGAAGGGGAAAAGAGTTCCAGAAGTTCTGGAAGATGGGGAAAGGAGACAGGGTATGAAACACGAGATCTCTACCTCACGCCATATACCCAGCTTCTGGGATGTAGCCTGTCTGTGGTGATCAGCCACCTGAGGGAAGCCAGGCCGGGCAGAAGGCGGTAGACGCTTCGTTAACCTGGTTGGGAGTGGGAGAAGTCCTTTGTGGCCTGGGGGCAGGAGAGGCCATCCTAGCCCAGAGGGAAATAGGACGAGGAAGGTGAGGCTGGCCCTGTGCCCAGCACTTGCCTGAGTCTTGTCCGGCTTAGCCAGGGCCAGCCTTGCCTTCCCTTCCCCGTGACGCCCGCATCTGAAGGACCATATCCTCTCTAATTGCCATAGCACATGTCAGCTACTTACGGTGTGCAGCGGCCTGCTCAGTGCCTTGAGCAGCCTACATCCTTGGGGGACAGAGAAACCAACATCGTTGTAGACAGGTGGGCTGGAAACCTTGAAGGGAGTCGTGACTCAGCTCTGCGTCTCACAGCCCACAACCCAGCCCCCAGGAAATCCCACTGACTTGACCTTCAGAATACATCTGAGGGGCGCCTGGGTGGCTCAGTCGGTTGAGCGTCTGGCTTCAGCTCAGGTCACGATCTCACGGTCTGTGGGTTTGAGCCCCGCGTCAAGCTCTGTGCTGACAGCTCAGAGCCCGGAGCCTGCTTCGGATCCTGTGTCTCCCTCTCTCTCTGACCCTCCCGTGCTCATGCTGTCTCTCTCCGTCTCTCTCAAAAATAAATAAAACATAAAAAATTTAAAAAACAAACAAACAAAAAAACAGACTACATCCGAAGTCTGAACCCCACCCTCCCACTCTGGTCCCACAGCCATCATCTCTCACCTTCGCTATGGCCGCCACCTTCTCGGGGCTGCTGCCCTAGTCCTCTGGCAGAAGGTTCCTTAACGCGGCCACAGAACTCTCACAGTAAGTGGATGATGTCACTTCCCTCTTCAGATCCTGAGGGGTGGGCTTGGGGGGCGCCTGGGTGGCTCAGTTGAGTGTCTGACTTTGGCTCAGGTCATGATCTCACAGTTTGTGAGTCCAAGCCCTGCGTTGGGCTCTGTGCTGACAGCGTGGAGCCTGCTTGGGATTCTCTGCCTCCCTCTCTCTCTCTCGGAAAAAATAAAAATAAAGGGAAAAAATCACATAGGAATCCCCCCCGCCCCGTGGCTCCCGCCTCACTCAGAAGGACCTAAAGATACCCCTGTGCCCTCTTTTACCTCATTCCCCAAATTTTCTCCCCCTTGCTCACTCGGTTCCATGCACACTGGCCTCTTTGCCTCTTTGGTATTCCTTGAAATTATCAGACAGTCCTGCCTCAGGGCCTTTGCACTTACTCTCTGCCCGGGACACAGTTCCCCCAGATACATATGTGGCTCCTTTTCTCACCTGGTTTGGGTCTTTACTCTAATGTCACCTCTGCTACCGGGCCTTCCTGACCTCACCACAGAAAATGGTCATCCTTGGGGCGCCTGCGTGGCTCAGTCAGTTAAGTGTCGACTTCAGCTCGGGGTATGATCTCGCACTTCACAGGTTCAAGCCCTGCATCGGGCTCTGTGCTGACAGCTCAGAGCCTGGAGCCTGCTTGGGATTCTGTGTTTGCCTCTCTCTCTGCCTCTCTCCCACACATGCTCTGTTTCTCTCTGTCTTAATGATAAATAAACATAAAAAAATCTAAAAGAAGAAAGAAAGAAAATGGTTATCCTTGGGGCGCCTGGCGGCTCAGTGATCTCGGAGTTGTGAGTTGGAGCCCGTGTGGGGTGCAGAGATTACTTAACAATAAAATCTTAAAAAAAAAAAAAAGTCGCTCAATAATTATGCATAGAAAACACTCAAGAAATAGTAAATAAATGAACGAACAAACGAGCCCTCTCCACAGGCCTAAAAGCTAGGGCCTCTGACTATCCCATTTTACAGATGGGGAGACTGAGGCACAGAGAGGCCAGGCCACCTGCTCGAGGCCATCCAGTCCCCATCTGTTGAGTTCTTGCTTCAAAGCAGGCTCTGGGTGCTCAGCCCGGACTCGGAGGTCCTCGGACGGGTCGGATTGTCCCCCACTGGGCACGTCACTGGCCCCCGGACCCGGGAAGTGACAGATCCGGGGTTGAGGCGTGCCCGGTTTCAGGACCGTTTTCCTTCTAGCCGCTGGCGCACCGGCGGCGAAGTCGGGCCAAATGACTCAACGTCCTCATTGCTTCCGTTGTTTTGAGCTTTTGCTTTTCGTTATCATCAGATTATAGGCCAACCCCGCGTCCTCCTACCCACCCGGGGCCCCACCTGCGTTTCTTTTGAAGCGAATCCCAGAAGTCATATCTTGTAGCCACACGTCCCTTGGTATCCAGGCAACCTTGGAGTCACAGAAGCTTCAAACCTTAAAGCCACAAAATGACAGGGGCGCCGGGGTGGGGTGGCGTGGGGGGCTCAGTCGGTTGGGTGTCCGACTCTTGGTTTCAGCTCAGGCCATGGTCCCAGGGTCGTGGGACTGAGCCCCCCGTGGGGCTCGGTGGCGAGCATGCAGCCTGCCTAAGATTCTCTCTCTCCCCTTCTGCCCCTCTCCCTGACTGGTGCACACGCTCTTTCTAAAAAAAAAAAAAAAAAAAAAAAAAAAATCAAGAAATTCCAGGCTTGCCGGGCTCCGAGGTGACGTGGGGACCTCCTTGGTGCTGACTCACTCTGTGGGATTTCTTAGAGTAGGGACCAACACGAAGCCTGGTTCAAATCCAATTTGCTTCCCGGCTCCCTGGCTGCGCAGCCTCCATTGAGGGGCTCAGTGTTCTCATCTGTCAAATGGGGGCAGTGATGACAGTCCCTGCCTCGGAAAGCTGTGGGGAGGGCTGCGTGAGTTGATGTGTGTCAGGCGCTTAGGGGACCACCTGTACTTCATGCAAGTCAGCGAGGATTTCAGATTTCTTTTTTTTTTTAATTAATGTTTCTTGATTTTTGAGAAAGAGAGAGACAGAGAGACAGTACAAGCGGGGGAGGGACAGAGAGAGAGGGAGACACAGAATCCACAGCAGGCTCCAGGCTCTCAGCTGTCAGCACGGAGCCCGATGCGGGGCTCGAACTCACAAGCGGTGAGATCATGACCCGAGCCAAAGTTGGACACTTAACCGACTGAGGCCCCCAGGCGCCCCTATGGGGTTTCTTTATGGGGTGAGGAAAATATTCTAAAATTGATCACAGTGATGGCTGTGTACTTTGTGAGTATATTAAAAACCATTGAATCATACACTTCAATCTCAAAAGTTATGTGTCATGTGATTGCATTTACATAACATTCTTTTTTTTTAATGGTTTTTTTTTTATTATTTTTGATACAGACAGAGACAGAGCATGAGAGGGGGTGGGGCAGAGAGAGAAGAAGACACAGAACCGGAAGCAGGCTCCAGGCTCTGAGCTAGCTGTCAGCACAGAGCCTGACGCGGGGCTTGAACCCACGAACGTGAGATCTGACCTGAGCCGAAGTCGGAGGCTTAACCGACTGAGCCACCCAGACGCCCCAACATTCTTTTTTTTTTTTTAATGTTTTAATTTATTTTTGAGAGAGAGAGACAGCATGAGCAGGGGAGGGGCAGAGAGAGAGAGGGAGACACAGAATCTGAAACAGACTCCAGGCTCTGAGCTGTCAGCACAGACCCTGACATGGGGCTCGAACCCACAACCGTGAGATCATGACCTGAGCTGAAGCCGGACGCTCAACTGACTGAGCCACCCAGGCGCCCCCATACGTGACATTCTTGAGGTGACCGAATTTTAGAAATGGAGAACGGATTGGTGGTTGCCAGGGGCTGAGAAGGGGGTGAGGGCCGAGCACATGGGGTGGCCGCATCAGGGCATCACGGGGTCGGTGGGGGCCACCTTGAGACGGGAGGTTCCGCATCTTGACCCTGGCAGTGTCAGCATCCTGCTCATGACACCCAAAGGTCGATTTCTGTTATTTGCAGATGCCATACTTTCGAATGCAAATATGGAAAACCCCGAGAAAGTCAATACCGGCAGCACTTTCGGGGTCATTCCCAGATGGGCACAGAATGGCCAAAAAAGCCCCTAAAAACCTTGAGTCGCCCAACACGCATTCCCAGCTGAAGTTGAACCCGGAGATGGCCTGCCTTCTCTTTGCTGCTCCCACACTGCAAACAAGTGTCCTTTTCACGGTCTATTTAGTGCCACATTTTTTGCATTTTTGTACTTTCTGTTAGTGGTTTTCCTGTTGAAAACAGGCCCCCGGAGCAGCGCTGCCCAGCGTCCCTCGGCGCACGAAGGCTGGGATGTGCCTTACGGAGAAAACGTGGGAGGTGTTTACATGCCTTAGAAAAGCTTCCTTCAGGTGCCAGTTAGGGTTCGTTGGCCTGAGTTCAAGGTGAAGGAATCGCCAAGGGATATTATGTAATCTGTTTTCAAACAGAAACACACAGAAAACAAAGTTACATATTAATGATTTCTTGAACATGTTGTAACCAGAAGCCGCTGGGAACCTCATGCTGTACTCCGCCCCCTTCCAAGAACAGCGGTTCAGGATTCGCTAGCTCAGTATTGGCAGAGGGTTTATAGAACATAACTGCGGTGAATGAAGAGAATCAGCTACTATAGTTGCTTTTTAAAAAGTGTATATTCATTTTTGAGAGAGAGAGACAGATCCTGAGCACGGAGGGGCAGAGAGGGAGACACAGAATCGGAAGCAGGTTCCAGGCTCTGAGCCATCAGCACAGAGCCCGATGCAGGGCTAGAATTCATAGACTGTGAGATCACGACCAGAGCCAAAGTCGGATGCTTAACTGACTGAGCCCCCAGGCGCCCCTCTCTGTTGTTTTCTAAAACTGCAATGTGAATCTATAATTATCTCAAAATAAAAAGTTAAATTAAAAAAAAAATAGAGGAAGCAACGGTTGGCCCCCTGGTGAGCCAGGAGCTGAGCCACTGTTCGCCAGTAGGGTCCTTGCAAGGTTTTCAACAGTGAGGGATGTGGTCAGAAAGGTTTCTGAACGAGTGAGCCCAGGTCCCTAGGAAGTTGTGAGGTAGCCTCAACTCGGGGGGCAGCTCAAAACAATGATTCAGATGATTCTAAGAGCCCGTTACCAAAAAATATCAGTATTTTGGTGATTAAAAACAGCACGTTGGGGGCTCCTGGGTGACTCAGTTGGTCAAGCATCTGACTTCGGCTCAGCTCATGGTCTCACGGAGCCCCACATCTAGCTCCACACTGGAGGTGCAGAACGGGCTTGGGATTCCCTCTCCCCCTCTCTCTGTGTCCTGTCTGTTCTCTCTCTCTCTCTCAAAATAAATAACTTCAAAAATTTTAACGTTTATTTGTTTTTGTGAGAGAGAGCGGGCGCACACATGCAACGCACACAGGCTGGGGAGGGGCGGAGGATCCAGGCAGGTTCTGTGTCAACAGCAGCGAGCCAGATGCAGGGGCTGGAACTCCCGAATGGGAAGACCATGACCTGAGCCGAGGTCAGACACTCAACTGACTGAGCCACCCAGGAGCCCCCAAGTTTTCAGATTTTTTAAAACTAGGGGGCTCCTGCGTGGCTCAGTCAGTTTAGACGTCAGACTTCGGCTCAGGTCATGATCTTGCAGTTAATGAGCTGAGCCCCGCGTCGGGCTCTGTGCCGACAGCTCAGAGCCTGGAGCCTGCTTCGGATTCTGTGTCTCCCTCTCTCTCTGCCCCACCCCTCCGACCTCGCTTGCACTCTGTCTCTCTCTCTCTTCAAAAATAAATAAACATTCAAAATTTTTAAATAAACTTTAAAAAATGACACGCTGCCCTGGAACACTGAAAACAGCTTCAGTCATCACTGGACCACACACATACACACATACTGTGATTTTGGAGATTTATTCAACTTTTCAACAAACACTTCCTTTAAAAAATCTTTTAAAATTTAATTTAATTTAATTTTAATTTTTTTAATGTTTTTTATTTATTTTTGAGAGACAGAGAGAGACGGCGTGAACAGGGGAGGGTCAGAGAGAGGGAGACACAGAACCGGAAGCAGGCTCCAGGCTCTGAGCTGTCAGCACGGAGCCCGATGCGGGGCTCAGACCCACACTCGTGAGATCATGACCTGAGCTGAAGCTGGACACTCAACCGAGTGAGCCACCCAGGCGCCCCCCCAAAAAAATTTTTTTAATGTTTATTTATTTTTGAAGGAGAGAGAGGCAGAGTGTGAGCAGGGGAGGGGCAGAGAGAGAGGGAGTCCCAGAACCTGAAGCAGGCTCCGGGCTCCGAGCTGTCAGCACAGAGCCCGACGCGGGGCTTGGCCTGAGCCGAAGTGGGACACTTAACCAACTGAGCCACCCAGGCGCCCCCTTCAACAAACACTCCTTCAGGACTTCCGTGTGCCCACCCTGTGCTGGGCAGTGCTAGGGACACAGACGTGACCAAGCTCCTTCCAGCCCTGCCCTCCCGGGACTCACGGTCTAGTGCTGGAGATAAGACCCATCATGGACAGGGACTGGGTGGGAGAGGGAGAGGGGATCCGCGGAGGCTGCGGAATCCCAGAGTGGCTGTTGGATCCAGGCTGGAGGGAGAAATCAGAGAGGGCTTGCTGGAGGAGGGGGTCTGAGCTCAAAAGGATGGATAAACACAAGCCAAAAGGAAGAGGGTAAGGCAGGATTTCTAGGAGAGCAATGCAAATGCGCAGAAGCCAGGACGAAAAGGGCACACGGCCCTGTCCTGGGGGGTGACAATATTTCTGGGCCTAGAGCATTATGGGAATCACAACAGCAAAGACTTACAGAAGGATCTATGTAGCAGGCCCTCTGCTGAGCCTTCGTGGGAGATAGTTTATTCGTTCGTCACCGTCGCCCTATGAGGAGGGCCCGATTGATGAAACAATGGAAGCACAGGGAAGGGCAAATGACTCCACCAAGGTCACACCCCTGTAAACAGTGGATCCTTCCCGGAGACGCCAGATGAGAACTGTGGAAGGACGCCCCCAAGGCAGAGTCCCCACGTCCTTGAAGGGGAATGACATGAAGGAGACATGAGCTGGAGGTGAGGACAGTGATAAATAAGCGGCACATTTAGGGGAGCCTGGGTGGCTCAGTCTGTTAAGTGTCCGACTTCGGTTCAGGTCATGATCTCACCGCTCGTGTTTTTGAGCCCCGCGTCGGGCTCTGTGCTGACAGCTCGGAGCCTGGAGCCTGCTTCCGGTTCTGTGTCTCCCTCTCTCTCTGCCCCTTCCCTGCTCATACTCTATCTCTCTCTCAAAAATGAATAAATGTTAAAAAATTTTTTAAAAATAAGCAACATATTTAAAGATAATTTTTTTTGAGAGTGAGCGAGTAGGGGAGGGCGCAGAGAGAGGGAGAGAGAGTCTCAAAGCAAACTCCACACTCAGCCCCAAGGTGGGCTGCGATCCCACAACCCTGGGATCATGACCCGAGTCAAAATCAAGAGTCGGCTCATCCAACTGAGTCAGCCGGGTGCCCCAATAAACTACACATGATAAGCCCGAGAGCCAGCATCCTGATGTTGTGGCTTCCGTGGCCTGTGACCTTGAGGTTGACAGATCCGGAGCCACAGGCACAGAACACAGACTCTCCCCAGCCACCTCTGCCCTAGGGTAACCCCTAGACTCATTATAATACATTTGCATTGCGGATACAGCTCCCCCCCACCAACCCGCTCCTGCTGGGTGAGGAAAGCCTGCCCTGATGGTTCCTGGCTTTGACCTTGTAGAGTCAAAAACCCTCCCTTGGAACTTGAACCTGTAGGAGTTTCCCTAAGGACTAGACCACCCCCACGGTACCGCCGCCCTCCGTGAGGTTGTTTGGGGTATTGGATGACACCTTGGGGCGTCACTCACACAATGTAGACTGTGTCTCCCCCATTACAGATCGAGTCACACCCAGGCGGTTTGAGTCGGAGTCTGGCCTCTGACTATGATGTTGCCAAGAGAGCACCAAGGATGTGGGGAGAGAAAGGGCTGGAGGGATGTGTGAGGGAAGAGGGAGTCACAGGCACGGTAGGTAGTTCCTTGGAGCTTTGTCCCAAGGGTGCTGGGTTTTCTCTAAATAAGCTTTTATGGAAGTATGTATTAGTTATCTGCTGCTGCGTAACAAATTATCCTCCAAGTTAGTGTTTTAATTTTTTTAACGTTTTATTTATTTTCGAGACAGAGAGAGAGAGACAGTGTGAGCAGGGGAGGGACAGAGAGAGAAGGAGACACAGAATCTGAAGCAGGCTCCAGGCTCTGAGCTGGCTGTCAGCACAGAGCCCGACGCGGGGCTTGAACCCACGAACCGTGAGATCATCACCTGAGCTGAAGTCAGTCGCTTAACTGACTGAGCCACCCAGGCGCCCCTTAAAACGACGACGTGTTTAGGGGCGCCTAGGTGGCTCAGTTGGTTGGGCGACTGACTCTTGGTTTCGGCTCAGGTCACAATCTCACGGTTCGTGGGTTTGAGCCCTGAAGTGAGCTCTGTGCTAATAGTGTGGAGCCTGCCTGGGATTCTCCCCCTTTCTCTCTCTCTCCCTCTCTCTCTCAAAATAAATAAATAAACTTACAAAAAATAAAAATAAACAGGGAGGCATTTAGAATGGAGTGACTCTAGTACGTTAGTAGCCTAGATGAGCAAATTCAAACCTAACCCTCAAGGTTAAGACACAGAAACCTCAGGACAACCAGTGACAGCCAATGAGGCTTTTCCAAATAAGGTAACCGTCCAGCTACAGCCAATCAAATAATCTCCTTGCCTCGCTTCCCTGTCGTCTCTACAAAGTCAGTCCCCAGCTCCCGTCCCTGGAGGGCTCCTAACTGCATCTGGTTCAGCGCTACCTGCGCGGCATTGGTTTTTGCTCAAATAAACTCTTAAAATGTTTAATATGCTTCAGGTTTTTTTTAGTCTTTCTTTTGAGAGAGAGAAACACAGAACGTGAGCCGGGGAGGGGCAGAGAGAGAGGGAGACACAGAATCTGAAGACAGGCTCCAGGCTCTGAGCTGTCAGCACAGAACCCGACACGGGGCTCAAACCCACGAACCATGAGATCATGACCTGAGCGGAAGTCAACCGCTTATTGGGCTGAGTCACCCAGGCGCCCCTTTCAGTTCATCTTTTAACACACAGGGCAGCTGACTCCCCCAGAGCATGTGATGAGAGAGGGAAGGAAAACCCAAGACAGAAAGCGAAGTCTTTTTATAGCCCAATCTCAGAAGTGACATGCCTTGGGGCGCCTGGGGAGCTCAGTCGGTTGAGCGTCCAGCTTTGGCTCAGGTCATGAACTCACGGTTCGTGGGTTTGAGCCCCGCATCAGGCTCTGTGCTGACAGCTCAGAGCCTGGAGCCTGCTTCAGATTCTGTGCCTCCCTCTCTCTCTGACCTTCCCCGCTCGTGCTGTCACTCTCTCTCTCTCAAAAATAAATTAAGAAAAAATATTAAAAAAAAAAAAAAGAAGTGGCATGCCTTTACTTCTGCTGTATTTTACTCCTTGCGAGCGAGTTACTACGGCCAACCCACACTCAGAGGGGCCCCCACCTACGAGAGACGGGGATGGTGGTATAATGAGAAATACATCAGGGCACTTGGGGGGCACAGTCAGTAGAGCACATAGCTGCTGATCTCAGGGTTGTGAGTTCAAGCCCCTGGGTGGGTGGAGAGATTATTTAAATACATAAACTTTAAATACATATATATATATTGAGGACGCCTGGGTGGCTCAGTCGGTTAAGCATCCGACTTCAGCTCAGGTCATGATCTCGTGGTTCGTGGGTTCGAGCCTCGCGTCGGGCTCTGTGCGGACAGCTTAGCTCAGAGCCTGGAGCCTGCTTTGGTTTTGTATCTCCCTCTCCCTCTGCCTCTTCCTTACTCACACTCTGTCTCTCTCTCTCTCTCTCTCTCAAAAATATATACACAGTAAAAAAACTTTTTATAAAAAAATAACATACTTAAAATTTTTTTAATTTGAGGATTTAAAAAAAGCAGATAGTAACCTCAGGATCAGGAATATGAATTCATTTCGTTTTCATTGTCGAGGAGAAATAAGTAATTTCAATATTAGTGGGACATTATATGGCCTTTAAAATAGCCACGAAGTGGGGCGCCGGACTGGCTCAGTCCGTGGGGTGTGTGACTCTGGATCGCTGGGTTGTGGGTTCAAGCCCGATGTTGAGTGTAGAGAAAGTTAAAAATAATTTTTAAAAATCTTAAACAATAGTAATGATGTTTTCTATGATTTTGGTTATTTAGCTTGAATTTTAATTGTTCTATCTTTATGTATTTCTAGGTGCACCTTCTATTTTTTTAGGTTTATTTACTTATTTTCAGAGAGAGAGGGCACAAGTGGGGAAGGAGCAGAGAGAGAGAGAGAGAGAGAGAGAATCACAAGCAGGCTCCGCACCACCTCTGCGGAGCACAACGTGGGGCTTGAACTCACCAACCCTGAGATCGTGACCTGAAGTTTAACCAACTGAGCCCCTTCTATAAAAAAAATCTTAATTGACAAGATTTGATTGGTTTCCGGTTGGTGAACACACCCACCTGCTGGGAGGGTGGTATATCCCAGGGACCCAGAGACGGAGCGTCCAGGATCCTTCTAGAACTTGTCCTGTGTACCTCTTCATCTGGCAGTTCGTCGTTTCCTTTATAATACCCTCTATAATAACCTGGTGAATGCGAGCAAATGCTTCCCCGAGCTTTGCGAGTTGTGCTCACATAGGATCCAGCTGAGGAAGGGGCCACGGTAACCTCACACGCAGCCAGGGGGTCGGAAGGACGGGTGACACCCTCCACCTGTGATTGGGGCCTGAAGTGGGCGTGGTCTTGTGGGACTGAGCCTCAGCCAGTGGGGTCTGGGTCTGCCTCCAGGGAGATAGCCGTCAGAGCTGAGCTGTATCTATAGCACACCTTGCACAGGGGTGAGAAAGTGAGCAGGAAAGTTCTGGAAGATCTCTCTATTCAAGTGGGGAGCAGGCCTGGCGTCCAGGGCTCAGAAGGGTTTTGAGCAGGGAAGGCGCATGGGCTCACATCTCACATCTTAGAGAGAAAGGAAAGAGTACTGGCTGCCTTGCCGTTCCTTGACACAGCAGACGTGCTCCTACCTCAGGGCCTTTGCACATATGGGACCTCCCTTCCCCTAGATGTCATCAACTCACCCTCTCACCTTGTCCTTCAGGGCGCCCTCCTCCCCAGGCCTTGCCTGACTAGTGTCGAACACTGCCCCTCCCTGACCCCCAGCGCTTTCCTCTTCCCTGCCTTCCCTGACCGCCCCCTACCTATGGCCACGTGGCTCGTTCTATATTTCACTTTTTAATTCCATCACCGCCTGTCATGTTGCGCTGCTCCCCCGAGCAGTTTAGTCTATTCCCTGCTGTGTCCTCTGTGCCTGGATGGGTCTAGCCCACAGTGTGCGCTGGGGAAATAGTGGCTGAATGAATGAATGGAGGAAGGAACAAACTAGGGGTCAGGTCAAGGGGGCCTAGAAGGAAGTTCAGGGGCACCAGGGTGGCTCAGTCTATTAAGCATCCAACTTCAGTTCAGGTCATGATCTCATGGTTCGTGAGTTCGAGCCCCGTGTCAGGCTCTGTGCTGACAGCTAGCTCAGAGCCTGGAGTCTGCTTCGGATTCTGTGTCTCCCTCTCTCTCTGCCCCTCCCCCACTCTAGCTCTGTCTCTCAAAAAGAAACAAAGAAAAATTATAAAAAGAGAAGACAAATTTGTTATTTTACAAATCTGGAGGTCTGAAATGAATCGTATTGGGCTGAAATCAAGCTTCTGGAGCCTCTAGGGATGCGTCTGTTTCCTTGCTTTTTCCGGCTTCTAGAAGCTTCCCATATTCCTTGGCTCCTGACCCCCTTTGCCTCACTCCTACCTCGGCTACTATCATCATCTCTCTCTCTCTCTCTCTCTCTGTCTCTCTGTCTCTGGCTCTCCTGCTTTCCTCTTTTCCTTATTAGGACCCTTGATGACCCAGACCGATCATCCGGGATAATCCCCCCACTTTGAACTTCCCCGTGTAGTTGTACGTGCAGGCCCTGTGCCGTGTAAGGGGACACATTCACAGACCCCGAGAACTAGAACACGGACAGCTTTGGGGGCCGTTACTCTGCCTACCTTAATTATCTTAGTAATGAAATATATGATAATGTTAATTTCGCCTATTCTGCTTTTTTTTAATAAAAATTGTTTAATTTTGAAGGAGAGAGAGACAGAGCATGAGCTGGGGAGGAACAGAGAGAGAGGGAGACACAAAATCCAAAGCAGGCTCCAGGCTCTGAGCTGTCAGCACAGAGCCCGACGCGGGGCTCGAACCCACGAACCATGAAATCATGACCTGAGCCAAAGTTGGACACTTAACTGACTGAGCCCCCCAGGTGCTCCTCTTCTTCTTTATTAATGTGGCTACTAGAAAACTCAAAAGTTCCTGCGTGGCTTCCCTTCCGTCTCTGTCGGACAGCTGTCCTGTCAGGAGAATGTCCGCTCTAAGCAGACGGGGAGTCCATTCTCTTTACCACTATGCCCCCGGGGCTGGCGCGGTTCCTGGCACATAGTGGGGCCTCAATAGATATTTGTGGAGGGACCAAATATTAAGGATGTTTGTTCCTGATGACCTCAGACGCTCCTACTTCATTCCACCCCCTGGCTTCCTCCTCTTCCTCCTCTCCCAAGATCATGGACCCAAGGTAGAAGAATCCAGACTGGGCAGGGGAGAAGAGATTTGAAACAACCCTGGAAGGCTTTCTGGAGGAGGGAGTGAGGCTGGTAAGAGAAGGAATCCCAGGCCAGTAAAGGTCTTAGAGATGATGACATTCTCCCTCCAGAATGTGAGCCTGGCTTTTCCCATGGAGATGGACCTGAAGTCCTACCCCTTGGCCCAAAATGATGGAGCTATGGTTGCCATGACGACCTGATATCCTCAGGATGGCAAAGTCTGTTCCAGCCAGATGCCCTTTGGGTGGGATTAGTGTAATGTGGAATTAAAAATAGCAGCTCACAGGGGCGCCTGGGGGGCTCAGTCAGTTAAGCGTCTGGCTTTGGCTCAGGTCATGATCTCACGGTGCGTGGGTTCGAGCCCCGCGTCGGGCTCTATGCTGACAGCTTAGAGCCTGGAGCCTGCTTCAGATTCTGTGTCTCCCTCTCTGCCCCTCACCCTCTCATGCTCTGTCTTTCTCTGTATCAAAAATAAATAAAACGTTTTTAAAATTTTTAAAAATATTTAAAAATTAAAAAAAAATAGCAGCTCAGGAGAGGGCTAAGCCTCCTATGTCAAAGCTCATGGATCACACCGTGACACCTACTGCGCGGCTGTCACGGTCAACGGCAGACCCCCAGCTCCCCGGCCTGTGGCCCCCTGGGCTCTGTCACTGTTTCCTGTTCTAATTCTCACACAATTCAAAATGCACAGAGATGGCCTGCTCCAGGAGGCTGGCTCCTCAGCGGCTTGACCTCTTCTCCAAGACCTGGCCCTCAGCCCACCCTTCACCCCGCCTCTGTCCTGTGCCCGGAGTGGACACCTGTCACAACCGACAACCACACGCTTCCTCCCCCATTTCAAGTTTAAAAAAATTTTTTTTGTTGTTGTTGTCAAAATGATCTAATGTTTGTTTATTTTTGAGAGAGAAAGGGAAACAGAGCATGAGCAGGGGAGGGGCAGAGAGAGGAGACACAGAATCCAAAGCAGGCTCCAGGCTCTGAGATGTCAGCACAGAGCCCGACGTGGGGCTCGAACCCACAAACTGTGAGATCATGACCTGAGCTGAAGTCGGAAGCTTAACCGACTGAACCACCCAGGGGCCCAAAACCTTATCATTTTAACCATTTAAAAGTGTAAAATTTAGGGCTCGAGTGGCTCAGTTGGCCAAGCATCTGACTGTTGATTTCATCTCAAGTCATGATCCCAGGGTCGTGGGATCGAGCCCTGCATCAGGCTCCTCACTGAGCGTGGAGGCTGATTGGGATTCTCTGTCTCTCCCTCTCTGCTCCTCTCTTTTCTTGTGCTCTCATGCGCTCTCTCTCAAAATAAATAAACATTTCTAAAAAATAAAAAGTGGGGCGCCTGGGGGGCTCAGTAGGTTAAGCGTCCAACTTCAGCTCAGATCATGATCTCATGGTTCATGGGTTCGAGGCCCACATCAGGCTTTGTGCTGACAGCTAGCTCAGAGCCTGGAGCCTGCTTCGGATTCTGTGTCTCCCTCTCTCTCTGACCCTCCCCTGCTCGCACTGTCTCTCTCTGTCTCTCAAAAATAAATAAAAAACATTTTTAAAAAATGGAGCCATTCAATATTTATCCTCTGGCGTCCGCCTTCTTTCACTTAGTGTGATGGTTTCAAGGTTCACTCACATTGTCAAATGTGTCAGAATTTCATTTCATTCCCCCTCCCCGAGGTATTTTAATTTGTACGTATGTATTACATCCTTCAAAAAAGACTCCCAGGATTCTCTGTCCCGTGTGCTTCTGTCCTCTTCCTCCTGGGCCGGGGTACCGGCTGTGGGGCTGTCCGTGCAAATAAAATCAGACTAATGGGACAGGTGTGTAGGCTTTGCAGCAATCTTCCCGGCTGCGTGGTCATCAGTGATTTCCGTGTGGTCGGGCCTCATCATCGCAGTTAGAAGCTGGAAGACGACTCTGGAGCGTGGCCCAATAAGAACTTGGCAGGTGCCTCTGTCGTTGGCATTGTAAATGCTCCTGAGGGCCTTGGCCGCGACATTCACACCGGCCTTAGGAGGGGGGCAAGATGGCGGCCGAATCCTGTTCCATTGCGTGGATGTGCTACACCTGGGTTCTCCATTCATTCGTTTCTGGACTGGAGTTGTCTCCTAGACGGCTCGAACTCCTACATCTCCTCCCTTTTTGCCCGCTCTCTCAGCGGGGACATTGCTTCCTATGTCCCTGAGAGAAGAGAGCCCATCAGAAGAAAACTGCCCCAGACTCCTCCCACCCATCTACCTCTTTCCTCTTACTACATGGTGTACCAGTTATCTGCTGCTGCGTAACAAACCCCCCCCCCCCCTATGATATCCATGGATTCTGTACGTCAGGAATTTGAGCAAGGCACAGTGAAGACAGCTCATTTCTGCCTCCTGGTATCCGGGGCCTCGGCTGGCTGGGCTCTAAGAGCAAGTGTCCTCAAAGCAAGAGGGAAATGCCTGGTACTAGAGGGCCCTCGGAAGCCTCACTTGCACGGTGCTTTATGGGTCCACATAGACACAAAGTTGTGCTCAGCCTCAAGGGGGAAGGAACATACCTTCACACAAAACACACTCAGCGGGTGGGTGGGCATCTGGGTGACTCAACCAGTTGATCATTTGACTCTTGGTTTAGGTTCAGGTCATGATCTCAGGGTTCATGAGATGGAGCCCCGTAACAGCCCTGCAATGCCAGTGCAGATCCTGCTTGGGATTCTCTCTTCCTCCTTCCCTCTCAGCTGCTCCCCCATTCATGCTGTCTCTGGCTCTCTTAAAATAAATACATACATTTAAATAAGAAACGAGGGGCACCTGGGTGGCTCAGTCAGCTATGTATCCAGCTTTGGCTCAGGTCATGATCTCGCAGTTTGTGGGTTCGAGCCCTGTGTCGGGCTCTGTGCTGACAGCCAGCTTGGAGCCTGGAGCCTGCTTCAGATTCTGTGTCTCCCTCTCTCTCTGACCCTCCCCTGATCGCACTGTCTCTGTCTCTGAAAAATAAATAAAAAACAGGATCAAGAAGATGTGGTATATATACACAATGGAGTACTACATGGCAATGAGGAAGAATGACATATGGCCATTTGTAGGAAAGTGGATGGAGATTGAGGGTGTCATGCTAAGCGAAATAAGTCAGGCAGAGAAGGATAGATACCATATGTTTGCATTCATAGGTCTAACAGGAGAGACCTGGTAGGGAACCATGGGGAGAGGAAGGGGGAAAGAGAGCGGGGGAGAGTGAGGGACACAGATCAAGGGAGACTACTGAGTACTGAAGAGGAACCATGGACTGAAAG
>PJEM01004691.1:0-147228 GCA_004023845.1 Helogale parvula
CAACATTTAGGGTATCTTTGAAATTAACCAATTACAGAGCAAGTTCAGGGTCTTGTTTGGTGACTATGGGGTTAACTTTGACACTAGGTAACAGGGTCTTATCTAAAGTTCCCATCTGCAGGCCTTACCCTTAGGAATGTGGGGAGATGTAGCTGGGCTTTTCTGATTGGATACCGCAAAGTTGTCTCTTTTGCCCCGGTAATATATAACAGCCTAATGGCTGATTTTAGGCCTTCTAGCTTAGAGGGGAAATTTAAAGCCTGTCATGGCGTCTGTTTGGTTCAGCCTTACAATAGCATATAATATTTGTCTTTATCAGTCTGAATTACTTCATGTAGCATAATGCTAAGTTTTTCAATGTTTTTCAATGTTTTTGCAAATGTCAGAATCTTCTTTTTTATGGCTGAATAATTTCCTAAGTATTCATTTACCCATTCAAATGCTAATGGACATGTACCCTCTTTCCATGTCTTGGCAGCTGTAAATAATGGTACAGTGAACGTAAGGGTACAGGTATGCCTCTTTCTTTATCTTTCTCTTTCTCTCTCTCACACACACCCTACTAAATAAAGATTTTAAAATCTTTAAAGGGTCAGAAAATATGGGGAAAAGACAATAAATACAAAAATATGTATGGGAATACAGAAGTTTAATCGTGAACAAATAAGAGTTCCAGAATGTGAAAGCAGAGGCAATAGAAGTAAAGATGTTGATTAAATAATACAAGAGAAGTTTTAATATTAAATAAGAAGAAAATAATGCTTAAAAACAATAATGAGAAATCATTGTATAAACACATTATTTAGAGATACTCAGTTAACTCTAAAAGAAACAGAGGAAAATTAAAAATGGTTCCCTAGCAAAACATGCTTAATGGTACGATTAGTAAAAGATCAAAGGGAGGGGTAGGAGAGAGTTGTTGTTTATTATAAACTATAAAATATATCAGGCAGTAAGACCTTCCTCTGCCGTAGGGTCCTTCTAGCTGGGCTTAGAATCAAATTGGCATGAGACAGATTAACAAGAGAAAATAAAATTTAATAGGTATATACACAGGAGATCCTCATAGACGAGGGATTTTAAAGACAATGAGAGAACATGAAGCTATATGAGCTAAGGAGAGAGGGGGGAGCTTACAGACCCAAAAAGGAGAAAGACCGCTAGCAAGAAGAGAAAGATATTTGGAAAAACAGGATTGCCCTGTTATGCAGATAAGTTTCTTAGGTAAAAAGGAGTCTCTGTTAATATCTCTCTTCCTGGTACAGCTTCTCCTTTCCAATGTAAATTTAGGCAATTGAATGAGATGCAGTAAGCTTTTCTTGCATTGGCGGGGGTTTTTATTACTTTTATCTCAAAATAATCTTTTTGCCCAGGGGGCCCATGTTGGGGCAGCCTGCCCTGGGCCTTTACAAGTACTAATGCTTTATTAATCATGTGCAATTTTGTTTTGAATTAGGAACAGTGAGCATAAATGAGCACATATGAGAACCAGAAAGGCAGTATCTTAGACACTCCCTGACATTTGTGACAGGTAATCAAGGAGCTGGAGAAGGGGTTGTTCAGTAACCAAAAAAAAACTCATTTTTACCTCCTTCCCTTAAGTCAATTAGAGAAAAATGGGTACCTTCTTTGCCTGGGTTCAAATCTGCCTCTGGCATAAGCTAACTTCACAGTTTCATATAAATTACTTGTCCTCTTTGAGATCTGTTTCTTATTATATAAATGGAATATAATAATACCCATCTCTTGGGTTCTTTTTAAGTTTGAGTTCATGCATGTGTGCTGGTTACTTTTGTGTGTCCACTTGGCTGAGCCATGGGTTGTCTAGATAGCTGGCTAAATGTTATTTCTGGGAGTGTTTCCAGAAGAGATTAACATTTGAACTGGTGAGCTGAGTAAGGTATATGGCTCATCCAATCTAAAAGGGCCTGAACAACAAAAAGGGAAAGGAAAATTGAACTGACTGCCTGACTGTAGCTGGGACAATGGTCTTCTCTTATCCTCAGTGTTCCTGATTTTCAAACTTTCAGACCCAAACTGGAATCCATACCATTGGCTCTCTGGCTCCCAAGCTGCCAAACTATTCTACTGGCTCATTAGCTTTTCTGGGATCTTTAGCTGTCAGAGGACAGATTCTGGAACCTTCCAGCCTCTACAATTATGCGAGCCAATATCTTATAATAAATCTCTTAAATATATATATTGTATATATACATATGTATAGTACTAATAAAATATGTAAATTATCTACATTATGCTTAGAGAAGACCCCTAATGTTAATACTTATGAATACTATTGCAATTAATATTACCATAATCTATTATTTACGAGTTTATTAGAGAGACCTACATTTATTTGTGTTCAGTGAGTCCAGTGCACAACATACAGTGGGCAATAACAAATCTAAGATTTGAATGACCTAAATAATGGGGAGCCTGGGTGGCTCAGTGGGTTGCGCATTCGACTCTGGCTGAGATCATGATCTCATGGTCCGTGGGTTCAAGCCCCATCTAGGGCTCTCTGCTGACAGCTGTCAGCTTAGAGCCTGCTTCAGATTCCGAATCTCTCTCTCTGCCTGCCTCTCCCCCTGAACATTCTGTGTGTGTCTCTCAATCTCAAAAATAAATAAACATTAAAATAGTTTTTAATGACCCAAGTGGTATGAATCTTGAGAACTAAGCAAACCAAAATGTGGTTAAACCTTGAAACCCAGTCTCTCTATGGACCAAAGAGGGGACTGTATGTAATTCTAAAATACTAAAATTTTTTCAGTGACTCTCAAATGACGTTAGCCATCATAACTCTTTCTCCCCATCCCTCATGCATTTTATTGTAGCCTCTGTCCTCCATCCATACTCCTTTGAATTAACACAAATTCCCCTGTCAACAGCTACCAAACCAAGAGTAATCCCTTTTCTTTCCCGAATATATTCACAGTGAAAATTCAAAGAAATATCTGTCTGAAGAAGAAGGTCAAAATACTGCGAGCATGACAAGTGAACTAATCAAAATACAGCTAATTTTGGAATTATTGGTCTGGTCAAAATCTGATTGAGGAAAGGGAAGAATTACTCTTGATTTGGTTCTTCCAAAAGTTTTTCCAAATTTTCCCTGGAAAAAAAGATTTTGCAGTTTTGTTATTTGTTATTTTGTTATATAATTTATATAATTTATAATTTTCAAATATTTTAAAATAAAAAAGTATGATCCAAATGCTATAGTAATTTTCAAAGTTTAATAGCTACCTTATTCAAAATCCTTTAAGAATTTAGTTTAGTTTTATTATATCACATTATAAATGTTCTTTTCTTATTATTCATCCAGCAAACAATTATTGAAGATCTGTGACACAGTAAATGTGAAAAGTCACACTTAGTGCTCTCAAATGAGGACAAAAAGATGCAAACAGTCAAGTCAATGCAAGGTCTTGCAGGGTGGGTAAGAAGGGACATATAATTCAGTCCATTTAACACGACTAAGGGACTTGGAGACTCAAGTTAAAAGTAAGCTGAGGTAGATGTACTTTAAGCAACATTAAGATTAGGCATTTAAATGAATGTATGTATCTGTATTAAACACACACACATAGGCAGACACAAGCACATGTATATTACACATGTATATTTCTAGCCCTCCTTTCTTTTTGTGACTAATCCAACTGAAGTCATAATCATTTTTTTAGCTACTAACTGTGGAAAATAAATTAAAGGCCATAATCAGCTGTTGCAGATATGAGCACAATAAATAAGAAGCTAATTGTAATGCAAATATCCTTGCATAATGACTGAGAATAATAAATGGCAGCAGATTTCTAGGATTTACTTTTACTGAAGAGCAAACCCTAATAGTGCTTCTCCAGGCCATCCTCTTTTGTCATATTAAATGGGATTAAGCGAATTTCATCAGTCAAGTTATAATCAAATTAAAAGAAAGGAAGGAAGGAAAGAACAAAGGAACAAAGGTAGGAAAAGAATGTACTTTCAGCATTTTCAATGCCCTCTGATTTTAAACAGGCCATTTATAAAACCAACTGCAAATGCATTTATATCTTAGAAGCTGCATGTGTGTATCTAGCCTAATCAATTCTATTTTTGTATCCAATTGAATTACTAAGCTAAGAGCGACAGAATTGCAGGCTCTTTTTTTTTTTTTTTGGATCATTAATTACCTGTTCTATTAACTTAATGAAATAAGATAATTCATAAAATCAAAGAAAGTCTACTTCTTGCCCATTTGGCATTTAAAAGTAAAAACCACTTCTAAATTTATTATAGCTTGAAACTTCCATAATTGAACATCTGTTTAAAATTATACATGTGTATTATAATGAAATATGTATATTTATGTTCATTTCACATATACACACATATACAGATGAAGAAGGGAAAAAGAAAAACCTCCTGGGAAAAAAAGGAAAGAAAGGGAGGGAAAGAGGAGAAATGAAAGAGGGATAAAGAGGCAATATCTTTGAATAGTGCTGCAGAATGAGAGCACTTGGCTACTGGCCGGCGTTTTAGAGCGAGTCTCATACTGTAGAAAAGACAGCTGACACAGTGAAACTTAAATAGTCTGCCCACATGTGACCGAACCAGTGTGATTTGGCTACTTGGTGAGTCACCGATACACCAGGTGTTGTTGCACAGATTTAAAATTTATTTGCAGCAAATAAGGGGGATCGCAGGGAATAGATTTCAAAGCCGAGACTCCTCAAGAGAGAGTGAATGGGCATCTTTTGTTCAGGGCGAGGATGAGCATTTAGCTAGGGAAGCCTCGTCTTCACATGTAGAGGCCGCAAGGTTGCGCATGTGCCTTAAGGAAACATGGCTGATCACATTGTAAGGTCCCCAGAGGAGGCCAAGGCTCCTCCTTGGGTGGGGATTTTAGTATTCTGATGAGGTAAAGGTAGTTGCCAGTCATCCCAGGGGTCACTCCATAGTCCATATATGCATACACAAATTGAGTGGAAGATTTAGCTCAAAAGAACTGGGTGGTCCGGGCTGACAGGAGGTCTTGTCAGGGCCTCACCAACACCGGAGGGGTGGTTTGGGGTTTCATTTCCTAAGTAAACGTATGACGAAGGTCAGTGAGTACAGCAGGTGAGCGGTAAAATTCAGCCCTTGGGGTCTAGCTGGTGACACCAGGACAACCAGTGAGTCCTGGCGGGCCGAATGCAGTAGGTTTCATTGTTTCTAGCGTTCTATTCTGCATTCACGGAAACTGAGTGATGTGCTAGTATGTTCATCGATTTGTTCTCTGCAACACCACTATTTAATGACTGCCTACCCAATCTGTATTTATCAATGGCTTAAGTCAGTGACAGTAATGTCAATTTGTTATTATTCCACAAAGTTGTATAACTGTAAGAGCCACATTCTGACTTAAATTGGGGGGGGGGGGGAAAGTGTTACAAATTTCTGTAATTGTAAAGAGCCTTTATTAGCCACTTTCCACCTAGAGGTTGGATATTTTTTAAAGTATCATAAATGATTCATTCTGTCATTTTAAGTGCTTTCTATTTTAGAATCCCACTTGGGTTTACAAATGTTTCTTTGTTTTTAAGCTCTATCTCCCTCTTCATGAGCACTTCTTGCATTTTGAAAAAAGATGTTAGATCTCAAGATTTGGGGCACGTGCACAAGAAAATATGTGCAAGGTCTCCCTGCTTCCTGACCACTAAACCATCTCTTGGGCAAAATCACTATTACTAATCATATTAATAACAAATGTATTAAGTAAAACCAAAGGTATATGGCATATGACAGCAGCGATTCCTTAAACTCAGTTATATCCTATTCCAGATTGGAATTATAGGAAGGACAGATGGACAGGCAGCTAATAAAAAGTCTGTTCTTGTATTTATTGTCCTACAAATCACAATGAATTTATAAATAACTTAAATGTAAAATTATTGGAGCAATAGATAAAATTAACATTGATCTTTGCATGTGATATTAATGCTGCTAATATTAATCTACAGTATAATCCATTTTAGACAAAAACAAAAAGATTTTAAAAAATGCAGGGGCACCTGGTGGCTCAGTTGGTTAATGGTCTGACTCTTGATTTAGGCTCAGGTCATGATCTCGCGGTTTGTGAAATTGAGCCTATGTCCCCATCAGTGCAGAGACCACTTGGGACTCTCTCTCACCTCTCTCTCTCTCTCTCTCTCTGCCCCCTTTTTTCCCCACTCATGCTCTCTCTCTCAAAATAAATAAGCATTAAAAAATAAATAAAAACAAAAACAGTGTAGGTTCAAAGATAATTATAGTGCTATATTTTATGATGAAATAAAATAATAAATAAGTTGATTAAAAATTTGAGCAAGATGTCAAAAAAATATTTGACTCACTTTATACAACATCTCTGTACATTCAAAGCATTTACATTTGAAAAACATGTTAGTAGGCGCGCCTGGGTGGCTCAGTAGGTTAAGCATCCAACTTTGGCTCAGGTCATGATCTCACAGTTCATGGGTTTGAGCCCTGCATCAGGCTCTGTGATAGCAGCTCAGAGCCTGGAGCCTGTTTCAGATTCTGTGTCTTCCTCTCTGTCTGACCCTCCCCTGTTTATGCTGTCTTTCTCTCTCTCTCTCAAAAATAAATAAAAAACATTAAAAATTTTTAAAAAGAAAAATATGTTAGTAGTTTATTTGTATCGGCCCCAGAAAATTTGTAGTGTATTAGTAACTGAATGAGAAGTAAGTAGGTAGCATATAGTACTTACATTATAAAAGAAAAAAATAACTTAAAAAGCATATTGACAAAATCAAACCTAAATTCTAATATCTTTTGAGATATCAGTCATTTAAAATTTATATCTTCTTTTCTTACTCTTTTTCTGCTTTTAATGTTATTAAAATCATGTGCCAAATAATGATAATATAACAGGAAGCTTCTTTATTAGAATTATATGGTCTTCTTTAATGCTCAAAATTATTTTCATATTGGGGTGCTTTGGTAGTTCAGTCAGTTAAGCATCTGACTTTGGCTCAGGTCATGATCTCATAGTTTGTGGGTCTGAGTCCTGCATTGGGCTCTGGGCTGACAGCTCAGAGCCTGGAGTCTCCTTTGGGTTCTGTGTCTCCCTCCCTCTCTCTGCTCTTCCCCAATGTGTGCTCTCTCTCTCTCTCTCTCTCAAAAATAAATAAACAGTAAAAAAATGTTTACATTGAAAGCAACTCCCCCATTATTTGCATGTCTAATTGCATTAAATTCATATATAATTATATATATATATATGCATATATGTATATATACATATAATTCATATATAATTACTCAATATTAAGCCCAAAACATTTACTGTCTACTCAGGAATATCACCTCTTGCATTCAAGTGGTGGTTTATTGAATCTACTTTTCTAAAGCAGACTTTATTTCAAGATTTAGCAATATATGAAAACACTCAAGATATTTAAGAAAATTGATAGAAACGAACTTGTATTTCTTTAAAATACTGTGGCCAAAAATGGGATTTCTAAATAAAATCAGCCTCACTTTCTGATGCACTAGTACGTATGTATGTAGAATGCCTCACATACAGAGCCAGAGGCTGCTAGTATCATTGTAGTGTGAGGCATTACAATTGAGACAGATTTCATAGTACTATCAACCCAGCACTACAGTTTTATGAGAATGTTTCCTGCCTACTAATAAATTCCTATGGGCATTAGGAGAGATGCACTATCAAATAATTTATTTAAAAATTTGGAAGCTAATGTTCACTGGGTGCATAGCATATATCAGGTTCTGTGTTAATTTCTGTAAATAAATCACTTACTCCTCTGAAGAAGCCTCGTATAGAAATGTGTCATTTTACTGAGGAGGAAGACTTGACTTGCTCCTGGCCAAGGCAATTGCCTTCTGAGAGTCAGGATTTGAACTCAGACCTGAGTGTTAACTGTTAGGCTATTATTTTAATCTTCCTCTATATACCAGATGTTTCAATGTTCCCTCCAAGTACTTTTCAAATCATGTTTCTCAGAAAAGCGCTAACAATCTTCAGAAGTGAGAGAGAGGAAAAAAAACCAAGAAGTATGTTCAGTGGAGGGTAGTTGAGTAGTGTAATTATTTCTCTACTGTTTGGAGAGTGAACTCAGATTCACTAATAACTAGGGAAAATTCAAACTCATAATTCTTGCAGTCTAGGCTCTCAAGGACCCAGTGCTCATATTCTTAAAGGTTATTATAGAAATCACCCATTATCCTTGTCAAGTGGTCTCCTCTCTCAGGCATGTTTCCTCCCCCTTTGTTCATTGTGTAGATACTTCAGTGGTTCATGCCTCCCCCACCTTGTCTGTGATAACCGGATGAAAGAGACTTGGAAATATGCACATATAGAGAAAATATCATTCTTATGTCTTATTTTGATTTAAATAAAAGGAGGGCAATTATCTAGATTTAAAATCAAATGCCATCACATCACTTGTAATGAATGTAATGGAAATTAGCAAATCCTGGCCCAGTATTTCCAGCCTGCACTTCCTGTTGGAACTTGTTTCTCTAATACTAAATAGTATCTTCGTACAGCAAAACCAAAGGGGAGGTGGAGAAGAGGATTTACTGACTACTTTCACACCATAAATAAATACATCACTAGATAAATAATTGAATGAACAAATACACAAAATACACATCAGGAAGAAACACTCTAGCTATCCAATAACAAATTTGATTATTGTATTATTCACCGAAAAGTGTGTAGCAAGTGATGCACTATGGAGAAGTCAGATCTTCTCTTCTCTTAATGGAGGGAGTAAGAATATAAGCAAGTGAGTAAACAGACAAGGTAATTTCAGTAAATATAAGTAATGAAGGAAATAAAATGAATGGAAGAGGGAGAAAATAACATTTGGTATTAAAGTGGACAACAACACAGGAGTGGTCCTTGCTCCATTCCTGGTCTGTGCCTCCATTGGGGCTGAATGACTGATCAGAATATACTAGATAGATACAATCGCAATAACAATAATAAGAACAATTTGCCTTCTATGCACGCATTTCAAAAATATTATTACCTTAGGGTAATAATACCTGGCTGGCTTAATCAGTAGAGCACGTAACTCTTGATCTTGGGGTTGTGAATATTAGCCCCATGTTGGGCCTGGGGCTTACTTAAAAATTTGTAAATATATATGTATATATATTGCTTGACCTCTGAACTCTTTCTCTTCCACCTGCTCTAACTAAACTTCATAAACTGCTTTTTATACACTGTTTCTGCTGAAATAACTAGCCTTGAAGAAGTTAATAGAATTCTACAATTCAATAATTCTGTGAAGTATTACCAGGTAAATCTTTATCCTAGAGTTTAACATTGTACAATGTCACATTATGGCTGTGAGAAATCCTTGGGGGGAGAGGCCCATTTATCTTTGACTAACTTAACATTTCTTAAACTCTTTGACTCAGCCCTTGTCTTGATCCCTGTTAATATTCTCTTGTTTTTGAAAATATCAGCACAAAAACATCATAGCTTATTTTGCATCTTGTTAACTTCATTCTCTATAGGGAAAAAGAGTGAATGGCATTAAAATTTTCTAAAATATTTGTATTCTTAAGAAGGAAAGTCTTGGAAATATAAGCTTATAACATGGAAGTAAACATGTAGCTGCTATTCCTTTTTATGTTGAAATCTCATGGTGTTTTGATACATAAACTTAAAAGTTGCAAATAAAACAAGGGTAAGAATAAATATGCCTATTGCCTCCCAAAGCTTTTAATACAAACAGTGACTATGGACAGAGGGTTAAAGAAAATAGCAGCTGATGACTGCAGAAGGCAAATGATTTAGCAAGGCCATTACTCTGTATTCAATTTATGCTCTTATTTTTCTTGGTGATAATTTACTAGCTTCTGTGTGATTACTCTACAATTTTCAGTCAGTTCTGAAAGTGGGAGTAGTGGGAGGGGAACATAGCAAATGCAAGACATATTAACTGCAAGCTGTTTTACCTGTAGTGTTAGAAACAATAAGTAATTATGAATTGAAATTATAAAATGTAACTATGTTTTTATTTAGCAATTCCTGCTCAATTCAAGTAAAACAATCTGCCTAATAAGAATACATTGTTGTCTGAGGCAGCAGCCATGTAAACAGCTCCTAGCTCAGTACGCAAATACAACATCTGTGTTCAGCAAATGGGTTTGAGATTTTGAATGGGTTTTCTAATTAATAGTTTACTGTTACAGTAGCCAGAGCTTAGTCTTTCAAAATGGAGATAGCACTGTTTCAGAAGCTAGAATAGTTTTGAAGATAGCAAAGTTTCTGAATCTTTCATAATTCTTAACATGCTTATGGTGTTTATTGACTTTGGCAAATTGACTTTAATTGGAACTGAGGAAAAAATGTTCCTCTTCATATGGTAAACAGTCCTTTCATAGCTCTGTATGAGTTTTTGTTAAATCTACAAGACTTTAAATTAATTTTTCTTGATCTCATAGTTTTGAAATGTCTTTGTTCTAAGAATGATGCTCAGACAGAAATCAACACTGTATATTTGTTCGTCCCCAAAGAATAATGTTTCATAATATGCCTAATTAAACTTTCATCTGCAAATCAATGAAATGATCATGTATCAGTATTCTTTAGAAACTCTTCATAATAATGAGGGATTACACAATTTTAAAAGCTTGTGTAACTCTGAATTATACACCTAATCCCATATGTCAGTAGGAGAGTTTTATTTTTTGTAAAGAAAAACTATAATTTTTTAATCTCAGGTATCAGTGTTCAGAATACAGGAAAGTCAGTATATCTATTTATTGATTATATTTTTAATGGGAGACCTTACATGAGGGGCTAAATTCAAATTATGTTTGGTTCTTTTTCGTAGGATATTGTTACTTCTAGATAATATGAAAATTACTTCCCCATTTTGGGAAACTTGTAGTGGAAAGAGATGAATCGACAGAGAATAAAATGTCTGAATTATAAGTCTAGATCAGCTAATACTTGTATGATTATATCAAGTTTCTTATTTCCCTATAATTTCTATCTCCTCATATGTAAAAATGAAGATAATAATTCTTACTTCTTCAAAGGGTATTTATGGGAGTAAGATAATGTTCATATATACACAGTAAGGTGCTTAATATGTAAGATGTTCTGTGAATACTGGCTTCTTTCCCTTCAAATGTATATTATATTTTTTAAAATAAACTGCTTACAATTTTTTTCCACATCCTTTTTTTGCCACTATGTTAATAGCTGCTTTGATCTTATTGCCTATTCTGGACAGCTACTGCAATTACAAAATTACAAACCATTTAATCAATTCAGATCATCATCTGAATAATTTGTCTATAGGATGTTAACAAAAATTTAGCTGATTTTGAATTGATTTTTTTGTTAGCTAAAGGACCAAAACTCTCCAGACCTGATTCAAGATTCCAACATGACTGACTTGATATTTAGATGAGATGAGACTCTGGGACAGAATGGGCTTCTTAGATAGGACTCCTTAGAAGGAGTTTGGCCAGGAGTTTTGAAACTGCTTCCTGAAATTCTTTTTTTTTTTTTAATGTTTATTTATCTTTGAGAAAGAGAGACAGAGTGCAAGCTGGGGAGGGGCAGAGAGAGAGGGAGACCCAGAACCCAAAGCAGGCTCCAGTCTCTGTAAGCACAGAATCTGATGTGGGCTCGAACTCACGAACCATGAGATTGTGACCTGGGCCAAAGTTGGACACTTAACCGACTGAGCCACACAGGTGCCCCTGGAAATTCTTTTACTGTCAATTCAAATCCCTCTTTTTGTTTTCAATTCTAGTGGTGACAAAGAAGATGTCCTCAATCTTTCCTTTCCTCTACCCCACCCTACTCCTCAATGAATCCTTTGATGGAGGATCAGTGAGTGGTAAAATTGGAAGGGGAATCAGTGTCCAGAATATTAAGAACATAAAGTGTCTTATTTGTTATGTTAAACAACACAGACTTTATAACACAGAACAACAATAGTAAGGGTTACAAGCAACAGAGTTACATAATCAACACTGCGTTTTGGGAAGCCCAGTATTCGTTGAGTGAGGGGAATGGTTTGATGAGGACAGTCCTAGAAGCAGCCAGAGGTGACCACATGAACTCAGATTAATCAGTTGCCTGCACTTAGTGGCACCATGTATGGAAAAAGAATAAAGTGTCGCCAAATGAGGGAGGTCAGATCAAACAGAGCAGTAGTTGTCTGGGAGGGGTTTTGGAAGAAGAAAGAAAGATTTACAAAGACTTAGAAACTCCTTGTCTCTTACCTGCATGCTTCTGTGGGAATGAAGACTTCCCTGGTGATGTAATGAGTAAGTTGGGACCGTGATGTTACAGCCCATACACTTAGGATGGTAAGTCCTAAAGATCTTGGGTTCCTAATATTAGTGTTGGGCCATTGCATCAGTGCTGGCTACCAACATTCTGACTTCTGGTTATGTGAGACCAACTAACGCCCCATTCGTCTCAGTCATTGCAGTGAGGTTTTTGTTACTCATAGGTAAAATACTTTGGTGTAATCATCTAGGTGTTTGATGGTACTATTCCTTGAGCGGAGATAGACGGGGAGCAAGGACTAATGTCACCCTTGTGCACTTTACCAGAATGAGTCCAAATACACTTTCCTTGGAAGGGTGATTTAGAAAGAAGAGTAATAAGTAGTTTTTCAGTGCTGAGTTGGTTCAGATCAGGTAATAAGAGCTTATTGTTAACATTTTTAGGAGTTTTGTGTATTCGTAGTTAAATCCAATCATTATGAAGACTTAAATTGTAGACTGAGTGGCTCAGTCGGCTAAGCTTCTGAATTTGGCTCAGGTCATGGTTTTGGGGTATACGTGTCTGAGCCCCGCGTCAGGCTCTATACTGTGCCTGGAGCCTTCTTCAGAGCCCGGGTCTCCTTCTCTTTGCTCCTCCCCTGCTCACACTCCATCTTTCTGCATCTCTCAAGAATGAATGAATGAATGAATGAATGAAGACTTAAATTTTATTAAATTATATTTTTAAAAAATAATAAATACTCAAAATGTATTACCTTCTAAGTATTTTACTGTATTTTAATGCCCTCTGTTAAAGTGAGGTCCATCTGGTAAATCTACATGGTAGACATCTATAATGTGCTTCTCTATACCTCTCCCCAAGTCTGTATTCAGTGATGTCACATTTCTTGCATGAAATTCTCCAAAGAAGGAGTACTTCTACCATGGAAATCAGAAGAAACTACAAATCAGGGCTTGGTTGATTATTTTTCTCATTGTCTCAACTTAAGAAATGAAATGCTAATAACAGATTAAACTAAAAATGATGCTCCATCTGTTAGCATTACCTTGTGCATAGCACAAAAATTGAGAATATATTCTTTCAAAATTTGAATGCTGTTTATCCAATCCAGCAAAGTGAATTCATTTTGTGACTGTATTTAACTTTAGAAATCTGAAATAAGGAAAAATCTTTTAGTGGTGCCTGGATGGCTCAGTAGGTTAAGTGTCTGACTCTTGGTTTTGGCTCAGGTCATGATCTCACGGATTGTGAGTTCAAACCCCGTGTCTGGATCTGTGCTGGCAGCATGGGCCTTGCTTGGGACTCTCTCTCTCCCTCTCTCTGCACCTCCCTGATCACTCTGCTTCTTTATATCTCACAAAGTAAATAAATAAATAACCTTAAAACCAAAAGAAAAAAGCTTTTTGATTTCATTTCTTGAAACATATTTACTATAAACTTCTCTTTGATATTCTTTCTAAGCTCTCTTGCTATCTCTATTGTCCCCTCCTTTACCTTTTCAATTTTAAAAATAGCATCACTTTCAAGATTAAAAAAAAAATCGCTGAACTCTCTTAGAACCTCACATTATGCAGCAGAAGTAGAATGCAATGTTGAAAACCTGAAGCTCAGCCAAAAATGTGGTGAGTTCAAGACACGTTCCAAAGTGTGAAGATAAGACTGGTATCTGCTAAACAACATTGATTGAATTATTGATTTCAGGGCACATGCATTAAAAATTCATCATGGGCTCTACAATTTACAGAACCTAATGATATGCAGGAAAAGAATGTGTTGTGGAAACATGAGTCTCCACTTCCAAGGAGAGAAAACCTTCTGGTCAATCTTTTCATCCAACACTGACAAATGTAAGTGGAAGCTATTTTATTCTTTACAGAATGTAGTGTAGATTTACTGAGGACACGTCATTCCTTGAAACAGAGTTCTGCTAATGGAGAAAATGTAAAATCTATGTGGATTACAACACCTGGCAAATCTCAGTCTGTAATGTTCATCTGTTCATCTGTGGAAAGAAAACAGTAGCATGCAGGTGAATGTTTAATAACCAGCTCATTAAAAAAAATTTTTTTTATGTTTACTTATTTTTGAGAGACAGAGAGAGCACAAGTCAGGGAAGAACAGAGAGAGACGGAGACACAGAATCTGAAGCAGGCTCCAGGCTCTGAGCTGTCAGCACAGAGCCCATTGTAGGGCTGAACCCATGAACTGTGAGATCGTGACCTGAGCCGAAGTTAGACGTTTAACTGACTGAGCCACCGGGGTGCCCCAGCAGCCAGCTCTTTATATGTAGCTCTGACATGGTTGATATTTTTGTTTAAGTAACAAGTCAGATGGAAGTGTAACAACTCAAAAATAATTAAGCTATGTGTCAGAAGTTCACCCATTTGTCAGTGACATGAGTGACTTCTTTGCTGATAACGATTTAGTTTCCTACATTTAGAATAAATATGATACATTATACCTATCATGATTACCTTCTAGGCTTTTTGGCTTGACAAATATTGATAACAATATTCATTTTCTTTGTGTAGAACTTTTCCAACATTTTTGATTGTTGACATTGTTCTAATTCTTTGATGCTTATATCAAATCCCATAAAAGTTTTTCTGACATCTCAAATCAGAATTTCTTATTTTTACTTCTGTTCACACAGCAATTTCTGGTCTCAATTTCTTAGTGAATCTTCCTTTGTGTAATATTTCATTGTATGTCTATCCGTCATGCCAATTGAGTAGGATGCTTAGCATCCTTTCTTTTTTTTTTTTTTTTCTAATAAGTTTACTGGTTTGGACAACACTTGTTCATCTTCACATAATCTACAACACTGCATTATCCACATATAGAGTAATAGCAGTAACAACCTATAGATAGAAGTAAGTAAAGTGCTTAATACAGTAGTCTGATATAACAAACTTTTAGACTGTTGATATTGGTGTAGTTTATTCAATCAACAAACATTTCTTGTCCTCTTACCATGTACCAAAGTTTTACCGACCGATGGGACTTTGATGATTAACCAGACTGACCTGGTTCTTGCTCTAATGGATTTTGGAGTCAAACTGCAGAGACTGATGATATTACTTTACTTACCGTAAACATAGGAGTCTAAACAATACAAATTTATTATGTTACAGTTCTCTAGGTCAGAAGTCTGAATGGGTCCCACTGGGCTAAGCCGAAGTAAGAGGGCTGATTTTTTTCTGGAAGCAAGCAAATAGGAGTTAAGTTTTAACTAGGTGAAATTTAATTTTTTAATGAAATCTACATAAATTTAGTTAAAATTTAACTCCTAATTGCTTCCCAAAACTTGCCCATTCCATTGCTTTCTCAGAGAAGCTTTACTTGTAATAATCCCAAACTGGAAACAACTCGGTCTAGCAACAGGTGAATGAATAAACAAAGTGGTCTCACAGTACATTTCCAAGAAACATTAGGATTAAAATAATTGGTAGAAAAATAGAAAGCTATGAAGAGAAAAAGAAGTAACAAATGAGATAAAAGGAACAGTAGTGTGTACCTCTGCAACTATATAAAATCTAAAGTATATTTCTCTAGAATAAAACAACTGGATACTGATTCGAGTGCCATTCATTTTGTATTCTATTTTCAGAAATATTAATTTTTTGACCGTAGATCCTTTTACCTGGAAGTTTTGCACTTTATCTTTTCTTCAATTGTTACAGTATTTGAAATTTTTATTTTTAATGGACTTGTTATTTTTTATTCTTAGGTATTATATAGATTTTCCCACTATTGTGTAAGGCAGATCTTGCTGTTTTACATTACCTACTTTGGACTTTTTTAAAAGTTTATTTATTTATTTTGAGAGAGAAAGAGAGAAGAGAGAGAATCCCAAGGAGGCTCTGCACCATCAGCATGGAGCTGGATGTAGGGCTTGAACTCACAAACTGTGAAATTATGATTTGAGCCCAAGTCAAGAGTCGGATGCTTAACTGACTGAGCCACACCCAGGAGCCCCTGGATTTTTTAAAAAATAAGTTCACCTTACTTGCATATCGTCTCTCTCTCTCTCTCTCTCTCTCTCTCTCTCTCTCTCTCTCTCTCTCTCTCCCCCCTCTCTCATCTTTTGAATAATAGAAATTCTCAGGTTTTCTAAATATTGAATAATATTATCACCAAATAACAACAAAGCACTGTCTTCTTTTTGACTATCTAAAGTGGCTATTTTATATTCTCTTCTTAAAATATTAGTTAACTAAAACAAAGATGATGCTGACTACAGGTTTTCCTGTTTTATTCACGCTGTTAATAAAAATAACATTAGCGTTTTACCATTAAGTATGAAGTATACTGAGAAGCTTAGTTTATGAAGCTTACTCATGTTTAACGTGGTCACCTCTGTGATCCATTGAGTTATTGCTCCCAGTTAAGAGACTACCTTTGCTAGAAAGACTGTACTTTTTTGTCTGTTGTAATTTGACCTGCAGCGCCTCCTGGTGGAAGGTTTTATATCCCTGTTCCATGGACAGCAGTCTTGATCATGTGGCCTGCTCTGGTACATAGTTCATAAGCAGAAACCATTATCTAGGATGTCCAAGTAGACCATCAGGCCATTGCAAGATTCTGTCAAGATTCGTTTTTCCTTCTGACATAAAAACAGTGCATTCATGATTAAGGCTGTTTCTTCATCTTGAATGATTAATTGCAGAAGATACACATAGCAAAATTGAAAAAAGAAATCAAGAAGTAGAATCACTATGTTGTACACTTGAAACTAATGTAGTATTGGTATCAAATATAAGAAAAAAATTAAATCAGAAGCCATTGAAGACTTTAGAGCAGAGTAGTGATAAAAAAAGAAACAAAGAAAAATTAAAGGAGAAAAGAAGAGAAGTTGAAACAACCAATCCACAGAACAAAGGAATTTGAGAAAGAAATTTTTTTTTAACTATCACTGGGACTTCACAGTTGTTTGTGTCTACAGTATATACCTAGGTGAAAGTTGACTGCCAAAGCTACTATTTCTTTTTTTTTAATTTTTTTTTAAGTTTTATACATATATTTTGAGAGAGACTGAGACAGAATAAATGGAGAAGAGCAGAGAGAGGGAGAGAGAATCCTAAGCGGGCTCCACACTGCTAGCACAGAGCCTGACATGGGGCTTAAATTCACAAACCTTGAAATCATGGTTTGAGCCAAAATCAAGAATTGGATGCTTAATGGACTGAGCCACTCAAGTATTCCTATTTCCATTTTATTTAAATTTTCATGACGAATACCTGGCAAATTTCATCAGTGTTTTTCTGTGCATGTTCATATAATTATATATTTTATTCAGTTTACCGATTGAATAAATTATGTTGATAATAAGCTAAATTAGCCTTGTGGCATGAAATGTGTTGGAATGCTTCTCTACTTTTCCTTAAGTATTTCGCTTTAAAATTTATAGAAAACTCCACTGTCAGTCTATCAGAACCAGCTTCCTGAAAAGAGGCTGTTAGATTCCCATCTTTTTCCAAATTCCTAAAATATAATGAAAAAAATAGAAATCTTTTGAAAACAATAAGTAGAGTACAGCAATGCCCAGTGTCTCAGGCAGCTCAAGCTGCCAAAACAGAGTATATAAAGTAGTGGCTTAAACAACAGAGTTTTATTTTCTCACAGTTCTGGAAGCTGGGTCTGAGGTCAAGGGGGCAGCAGGGTTGGGTCCAGGTAAGAAATTCCCCCTTGAGGCTTGTAGATGGTTGACTTTTACTATATTCTTGCTTAATGGAAACAGAGAGAGAGAGAGAGAGAGAGAGAGAGAGAGAGAGAGAGAGCTTTCTTCCTCTTCTTATAAGGGCATTAACTCCATCACGGGAGCCCTACCCCATGACCTTATCTAACACTAGGTATCTCCTAAAGACCCATGTCCAAATACCAATGATTATGATTAAAATGGAAAACAGGATGGTTGAGAAAGTTATGAGTTCCAAGAATGTACTATATATAAAAGCACTGAATAGAATCGAGGAAATAGGTTAGAAGTGAGCAAGGAGGTCTGGAGTCTCTCTAAGCAGGAACAGAGAACGAGGGGTCTCGGGCTAGAGAGGCAGTGCTGTGTCATGTTTTGCAGCATTTAGCAGAATGGGAAGATTCCACACCTTGAAGATAGCCCTGAAGAAAACCACTAACTACTGTGTCCTTATCCTTTCTTAGTCGGAAAATGAGCCAGAATTCCTGACATTTGGTACTCTCCCTAAGATCACACAACCAAGGGTTTAAACAACTGAGGAATCTCAACACGAGAATAAGTAAGAAAAAAAAATCTATGCAAAAGGTAAAACTGGTACCTAAAGAAAACTGTAATGGCACAGCAGTGTTGGGTTTTACCACAACGATGGTAATAGTAATAGTCCTAACGGTAGTGGTGGCTAACATTTAGTGAGTCTGTTTTTCTTTTTTTTTTTAAATATTTTATTTATTTTTGATACAGAGGGAGACAGAGCATGAGAGGGGGAGGGTCAGAGAGAGAAGGAGACACAGAACGGGAAGCAGGCTCCAGGCTCCGAGCTAGCTGTCAGCGCAGAGCCTGACGCGGGGCTCGAACCCAGGAACGTGAGATTTGACCTGAGCCGAAGTCGGAGGCTTAACCGACTGAGCCACCCACGCGCCCCTGTTTTTCTGTCTTAGACCCTTGCAAGCCCTTTATAGGTATTAGTTTTATATGGATTATTTGATCATCTTAGAGAGGTAAGAAGTACACCACATTCATGAAATTATGAGCAATGAGACCAAAAGTAAAAATTCCCAAAAGGAAAACTTTAATGTTGAAGTTAAAAAAGTGAAAACACTCTGCATTTCTAATTAGCATATATATATGCTAATTAGAGTGGATGAGACGAAGAACAAATTAGAGATCTAGAACTTCCTAAGGATTTACACTAGAACACGCTAGAGAGGAAGACAAGTGTGCAGTATCAAAGAAGATTTAAGGAATATGGAGAATAGATGCTTTTCTAGTTTAATGTGGTTTGTTATAACCTTGTGGCTGGAAATAGAATCTGATTTGTGAATTCTCAAAATTAAAAGTTGCGTTTATTTTACTGTCCCAGAAACTCTGTGTATGTGTGCCTGTGTGTGTGTGTGTGTGTGTGTGTGTGTGTGTGTGTGTGTGTGTTGGAGGAACATCTCAATTAGAGTTTTAATTTCTCGCCGAAGTTCTCTTACGACTATTTAATCAGCCTTCTGCTATATACATACCAGTCTTTCATCATCAGGGGTGGCATCCTTTAAGGGAATTTTTTGCTGTTGTCCATTGTTTTCTTTCGTTTTTGCCTATCCTTGATTTGAAGCGATTTAGTATTCCCTCAACACCAGAACAGATCAGGCCATTAAGGTCCCTTGTGCTATGGTAAACCAGCAGGCCCTGGAGGACACGGCGGTTCCTACTTTTGTGGCTTATGAATGAATGATGAGAAAGGGATCTGAGAGTTACACCCATTCTCCTTCCTCTTAGGACTGGAAAAGAGCTTCGTTGTCCGCAGGTTTCTAGGAGGACAAGCAACTGTTTCCAAGTGTAGGGTCAGCAGTGACCTCTGACAGCAGCCCTTTGACCCCTCAGTGGGATGGGCAAAGGGTTCGAATTAAGCACCGTCACCGTGGACACTCTGGGGGTAAGCAGGTATAATTCTGCTCTAAAAGACTGCCTTCCGAGGTCTCTTCAGGGGGTTGCAGTTTTTATCTGAGAAAAGGAGGAGCAGGATCAGTCGCCTGTGCTGCTGCCCCTTGGCTTGACTTAGACTTGCACCTCCGGTCGCCCATGAGAACCCCCAGCCTCAAGTACACAAGTTATTCCACCACCTTGTCTTCTTCCAGATGGTGGCTTTCCCGAGTGGGACTGAGGAGGGGGAGGAGTCAGAGATAGCACTTCAAACCACCACCTTTCCACTTGTCTCTGAATTCTCTGGAAATTTTTACAAGTGATTTATGTTTTTTTCCATTATATAAAAATATCACATGCACCCAATGTGCCCTTTCTTTAATGGTTTTTTTTTTTTTTTTTGAGAGAGAGACAGTGCGAGCAGGGGAAGGTCAGAGAGAGGAGGAGATACAGAATCTGAAGCAGGCTCCAGGCTCTGAGCTGTCAGCACAGAGCCCCACAGGAGGCTCGAACCCATGAACTGGGAGATCATGACCTGAGCCGATGTCCGACGCTTAACTGACTGGGCCACCCAGGAGCCCCACAATGTGTCCTTTAAAAGGTTATCTTTCTTGGGGTGCCTGAGTTGATTAAACATCTGACTCTTGGTTTCAGCTCCAGTCATGGTCTCATGGTTGGTGAGTTCAAGTCCCACATTGGACCCCTGGTGAGAGCGTGGAACCAGCTTGGAATCCTCCTCTCTCCCTCTCTCTGCCCCTCCTATGCTTTCTTTCTCTTAAAAATAAGTAAAATTAACTGAAGTAAATAGTAAAAAATAAATAAATAGAAGGTTATCTTTCTCAATGTTATATCTTTACTATAGTGGTTATGATGAAAACATCCTTATGCAGACCTTCCCTAGAGTATCCACCCCAGTCACCAAGACAAAATACAAACTTCCTGACTATATTTTAAAAATAACTCTCTTTACCTGGCTTTAGTGTCTAGAAAGCAGTTGCCTGAAGTTCTTGAAAAGTGGAAGTGAGTTAAGGAAGTGAGTTAAGAAAGTTAATTGAAGTTTATTCCTTAAATTCCTACTAGACGATGGCTTTCCATTGTGTTTTCATTATAACATATGCATGGGGATGGAAAACCAACAGATTCTTGCATTTTGTTCATAAAAACAGTAAGAGGGATATAGGATTTAAAGCAAAGATCCTAAACTGCAAGTAAGGCTGACATCCATCATACCTGTGAAGTTTCACTGATATAAAGTATCTACTCGATAGTTTTTACATATCATCCACTAAGCATATAAATGACTTCAAGACACAATTTCTGTATTTCAGGGTACATAGTCTTTCTACTCAGAGAAACCATTACTTTCCTATTCAATAATTCCTTTATTCATTATTTGAGTTGGTATGAGAAAATCAAATTTGATCTTTCATTTTTGAATTTTTTATTGCAAGTAGTTATTGTATATCAAGAAGTTTAAAATAATATAAATTTTAATTTGTTTCAAAAATTCATACTTTCAGAGAATAACTCAAACTTTCATAATGTCTTTCCCTCTTCACTTTTTGCTTGGAATTATATTAAAGTATATTTTAAAAAATGGATATTGATAGTTACAGTAGAGATAACCCAGTGCAGTTCTTCTTATAACTTGCCATGCATAAAGATCACCTAAGGATATTGATAGTACAGATTCTAATTCAGTACGTCTGACATGTGCTTGGGACTCAGTGTTTCTAACCAGCTCCCAGGAGGTTGTAATTCTACTAATTGTCAGATCATATGATGAATAACAAGGATTGATTTAGTTCAGTGATCCTCAACCTTGGCTATGCACTCAGATTGCCAGGGGAATTTTTTAATTGGATCCTAGGTGCACAGAAATAAATTAAAAATAACCCTTGGTTCAAGACATGATAATATCATCATTCCAATCTTGGCTTATTATTATTATTTTATTCCTGAACTCATCACTCAACCTAAGGACTAAAACATTATTTATCACCTATACTTATATATGTAATGCCTCCTTTATCCCAACTCCTCCAGTATTCAGAGGGAACAATCATTTTCAATTTTGGGAATACCAGTTTGCTGGGGTTTTTTTCTTTACACACACACACACAAACACAGGTACAAATATACACTCACACCTCTAAACATTAATTTTGATTATTTAGAACTTAAATAGGTAATCATATTAAATATCTTATCTAGGTTGTTGGATTTCTTTGTTCAATATTATGCTCTAAAGTTTCTCCCCTGTTGTTATGGGTGGCAGTGCTCATTAATTTGTATTGCTATATAATAATCATTATGTAAATATAACATAATTCCTTTGTTTCTTCTCTTTCTAACATGCAGATTGTGTCCAGACAGTTTTTACTATTAAATTAGCACTGCTAGAGGCACCCGGGTGACTCATTTTGTTAAGCTTACCAATCTTGATTTCCTGATCTAATGGTTCTGGGATCGAAAGCTGTGTTGGGCTCCTGGTGTCAGGCTTCCCAGGTCAGGGCTCTGCACTGAGCATGGAGCCTGCTTAAGATTCTCTTCCTCCTCCTCCCTCTGCCATTCCCCCACTTGCATGCATGCACACACTCTCTCTCTCAAAAATAAAAATAAATAAATTACTGCTGCTATGAATATTTTTTAAAATGCCTGTATACATATTTCCTAAGAGTTGAATGGGTACATCCTAGAATAATATGCACGGTCAACTAAAAGGTAATGCCAAATTGTTTTCTGAACTTAAACTACTAGCAAAAATGTGTAACAGAGTTGAATTACAGACTATCCAATGCTCATTTTTTATATTGTTTCATTAATCTCCTGAACAATTAAAAAGTTGAATCTTACAATGATATCACTTTGCATTTCTCTAACTTAGAGTAATATTAAATATTTCATTTTGTGTTTTTTTAAAGAAATGCTAATTTTATATCTGCTTATTTTTTGCACTTTCATGTAAAGTATTACCTCATATATTTGTGACAATAATTCTTTGTAAATGATGGATGTAGCAAAAGCTTCTTATTTATAGCTGGTATTTGTAATTGCTTGCAGATAGTTTTTGGATAAAATGTTCTTGACTTTCATGTAGTCAAAGACATCAATAATTTTTGTTAGCATTTTTTTCTTATTCAAGAAATTCTTTTCTCATTCATTTAAATGTTAATATCAATGTGTCAAGTTCCCCCAAAATGCTATTGACATCTTTACTCCGAGATAGCAGTCAGTCTATAAATTATTTGTGGGGACCATTGATAGTAATGATTGATTCCATCAGATTAAACTAGATGTTGCCTAAGAAATAAGGATATCAATACCACGGTTTAATTTCTCTACTGCAGGCCCGGATAGCTCTTCGAGTAGACTGACCTCCGCCAGGGATCAGGATTCCCGGCTGCATAGATCTTGTGTCACTGAAACTCGAGATGAGGTTTCAAGGCTTGTCAGGGCAGGAAAAAGTAACTGCATGAAGTGAGAATAGAAAATTGAACATCGCTGCTTAAGCATTTGTTCTCCAAAATGATACATGTCACTACTTGTCTTTTACAATATCTGGCCCCGTGAATGCATCCAACTTTAAAGAGGAAAGGAAAAAGAGTATTCTGTGTTCTGTATTAATGAGCACTAATGCTGTTTGCAAACACGATTTTACGATATACTATAGATGGAGTTATGACTGTATTTGCTTCCCTTTAATGCCATTCTGTTAAATTAAATTAGAATTTTTGCAGATTTGCAGTAGACATTGATATTCTTAGAAAGCTCACCATTGAGATGCAGTGAGAATTAAGAATCTCTCCTAGAGATATGTAAGTAGGGATGGCAGTTCAAGGAGATTCTCAGCAAAATACCCATAAGTGGTGAAAATTAAAACAACAATGACAACAAATATGCAACATTTAAGTCTCTGAAAATTTCCCTAAGGTCGTACAGTGCATCAAGACACATTTGTTTCTGAAGAATATTGAATCTAGTTAACAAGAAGATGTTGTGCTATTTGAGCCCCAACATGTTCCCTGTTCCCTGGCTCACTGTATAAGTTCCACTGTGAGCAGAAGCTGACGGGACAATGGAACCCCTTCTCCCCCCAGCTATTGGTCAAAAGCTACAGTATCTTCCTGGGAAGGGTATACTTCCATCATTGCTCATACTCCCCTTCCCTTTGTTTTAAAGGCGAAATTCCAGGCAAGTTAGAACAAGAGTTTGGGGCTCCCCTCCCTCCATTTTGCCCTCACTGGTAGAGTGGAGGCTCCACCTTAGTCCACTGAGAATATTTGGGCCCCTTACTCTAATTAGCTTGTAGGGTGCAGGTTCTTCACCATGAAAAGTATGCAGAGAAAAGCAGATACTACCTCTCCCGCCCAGCTCCCTCTTTTGTAAAGTAACAGGGTCAGTCCACAAAAAGAGGGCCACTGTCTCTGCCCCCAGCTCTAAGTAGTGAGTGGTCGAGATTTTGGCAGGGAAAGAGGCTGGTCTTCAAGACAGAGACATAAAGCTTTCCCCAGGTAATGGTTTATATTTGCAACATTGTATGGGAAACTGAAGTCTAAACTATTCTCAGAAATAATGGTAAGTTTGGCAGTAAGCCATTAAGAGGAAGTTGGTAGGTTCATGAGAAGGAGTTAAACCCAACTAGTTAATTGATCAGTAGAACCAAGGAAAGAAACAATTATGAACCCACCTAGAGTTTGAAGAAACAGAAACAAGCACAAAGAATATCTAAAAAATAGTTCTCAAAAACCATCCCAGCAAAGCAACCCAGATTTAATGGGGTCAGAATGTGGACGATTTTGTGCCTGGAGGGCACTGCAGAAAATAGAGCAATCAGCCTGCAGTAAGTGGTGGCTAACAGCTGGGTAGAAATCTAAAGGGGTAGACAACCTAACCAAGAGAAGGGAAGATCAGGGAAAGGGAATCGAAGGGAACCCCCCCCGCCCGACCCCACTCATGCCCCAGGATGACTGTGTGCACACGGAAGCCTACTGCCTCTAAGGAGCAATCTCAGAGACTGCACAAGTGTGTCAGGAATAGACTTCACTAAAATAGTCTGGCAAGACCAGAAAACAAATGATCAAGCAAACAACAAGGAAAACAAGCCCAGAAGAGAGAAGTATTGGTATCCAGAGTTGCTACAGTATATTATGAAAAATGGCCAGGGGGACCAAGTCCCTGGAAAAGAGGAGGCAACATTAAACAATGGTTCACTGAACAGAGATCAGAGAGGAACCCTTGCGTGGAGATGATGAAGCCAAAAGGGCTAAGACCCTTGGCTACTTAGCTCCTTTAATGGGGACAGTTGCCCTACACAGTCATCTGGACCTCTAAAGGCCGTCACACACATAGAAAATAAATCCTTATTGCATTTTGTATTTTATGCTTATTTAACATAGCATAACAGTCTATCATAATTAAGTGCAACACTCATTAAAACAGACCAAAGGAAAAACACAAAAAATACTTGGTAACAAAAGTAGAAAATGCCTTAATCTCTTTTATATGATTAACACAAATGCATAGAAGTTATGATTACAATCATCCTGGGCATTTAAATATATACAAGGGTAAGGACACAGGTCTGAATTTGGTTTCTCAGAATCATTAGACAATAGAAGGGCACACATTGCCCAAGGCAGGAGGGACCACCCTTGTAACACCCAATCAGGAAAGGCCAGCTAACACCCGTAACATTTCTAAGGGCAGGCCTAGAGATAGAAGCCACACCCAACGTGAGGGTCCTGGGTCCTGGGCCCATTCTGTAATTGGTTAACACTCTAAAGGTTGTGATTGGATCCCGCCAAAAGTAACGAATACTCTAGGCAATGTGAATGGTTAAACCTGCTGTCAATAATATTGTATAATAATGATTGGATCACTGTACCTGTGTCACAATTTCCTGTAACTCCCCCTTCCCAAGCCCATAAAGGCCCTGCCCCGCCTTTGTTTGGGGCTCTCAGCATGGATCCACTGCGTCGGTAAAGTCTGTGAGCCCAAGTTTAGGTCCGGCAAGCCTAAACCCGTAATAAAGCCCTTTGCTTTTGCATGCATGACTTGGTCTCCCTGGTGGTCTCTGGTTTTTGGGGATGATAATGATATCTTGGGCATAATACAAGAAAGTATTTGAATTTTTGTTCTGTTTGGTAGTTTTAAATTTGGAACTGTCTTCCTTATTTCATTATTTTTCTATGCCTGAGAGACATTTCCCAAAGATACATGGTCTGTCAGTTTACTGACCCATCTACAGGATCATCATTAAGCTGCACCTGTGATTCCATTCTACATTTAATTTGTTTATTCATTTGTTATGCATTCATTAATCTGATTAATTTGTTCATTTACTCATTCACTCATTCAACAACCTTGACTGATCCTCATCCATGTGCCAGATGCTATGTAAATCCTGAGAATATAAATATAACAGCAAATTATCTGCCATTTATTTAATCCCTTCTTTGTACTTGATACAGTTTGAATGTAATTGTCACAAATTATAAAATCAACTGAATTATTATTTTGATGTTTTGGGGTAAGGAATCTAAGACTCAAGAATTAAAGTAACTGGTAAAAATTCACACAGCCAACGAGTACAGGAAGTACTATTCAAATGCAGGTCTGAACCTGAATTCCATGTCCTTTTTTTATGTTTGTAGTTCATACCACCCAATTGCAGAGGACAATGATCCCAGATGGCACTTGTTGTTTTAGCACTGTTATTATTAGCATAGCCTCTGATCTAAACTAGCTTGGTTAGGAAGATACAATATGTGGTCACCTGGCATGGTACACTATCACTATCATTAGTCAGAGGGTGAAAAAAAAAAAAGAGAGAGATTACAAATGAATTTAGAGCTATTCTAAAAAGTAAGTGTGAAAATGATTGCTAACTCCAGAGAGTTTCTTACCTCATCTTTGTACTTTGTAGCAAACCATGTTAACAACAACAACAACAAAAATCAACTTAGCAAATTAAAAAAAAATCCCTGTGCAGAAATTCATTGACAATCAAATACTATCCAAAAAGTCAGAAGCTGAGCAATTTTTCTATTGAAAAAACACACAGTCCATAATGTTAAATTATTTATGATTTTCCCCATCATATTTATACACTGAATTATGCAAAAGTTCCCAGATGCTGAGGTCATCTGGATAAGTAGAATGTACAGAATATTGACTATAAAAACAAAATCCCTGCTAAATAATCAGAGTCAGTCCCTGGACATAGCACTCAGTGAATTTATGGGCCAATAAATGGATCACGAATGCAGGAAAGTGGAATTTATTCATTGAATACAGACATTATTCAGGTCAGTTTCTTAGATTATACATCAATCCCATAGTCTTCTAAGATTAATTAGTTTTATAGAAAAAGACGGACATTTACATAGTTGTGTGACTGAGATATTGGAAGTTGTTTCATTTGGAAGTAAATTCAATAGTTAGTCTTTTCCCTTAGAAGATATACAATGCAGGCTGCATTCCAGGAAAGGAAATCGCCTATTCTAAGAACCTGTATTGTAACAATTTCTTATCCCTTTCCTTTAAAAAAACACAAAATGCAAAAAATCTAAATAAAAAACAAAAATAATAAGATCATATCATGTTATCCCCAGACACTAATTGATATCAAGAGATAATACACTGAACATTGGTGAATTCACTTAGTTACCATTTTCTACAATTTGTAATTAAAATATTTACATAATCGAGAATATGATAGAAGGCAAGGAAAAATCCCTAAGATAATTTTTAAATCTATATTTGATAATTATATCAATTCACTTTATAATGAGCCTAAAGACACATATGAAAGAAAATTATGTAACTTCACCTTTTAGAATTTATAATTATCTTTCTTAATATTAATCACGATCTAAAACTGTTCACAATATTTCTAGATAAATGAATAGATAAACAAAAATGGAAATTTGAATTCTCTAGTATAAGCACAGACCAATCTAGGTTCTAATCTTTGATCTTCTAACCAGTAGCTAAGTCACCTGGGGAAATTGTTTCATGCCTTAAATTGTCAGTTTTCTCATTTATAAAATAAGGCTAATATTTTCCTTTCAGAGCTGTTGGAAAAATGGAAGCTAATTCAAATGAAATACTTAGTATAGTTCCTATTGTACAACAGATGCTCAATAAAGGTTTTGTTTCATTATTAACAAATTACTTTTTTAGTAATGTCTGTGTCCAAGAAACAATATTAACATTCTAGGAAACTAATAAGGCATACGTATATCATTTGAGTGTCAAGTTGCCAGATACTTGACATAATATGAATCTAATTTTTATACTTTTAAAGACTATTATAGTTTCACAAATTATCAGCTAAAATCCTCCAGATTGCAATGATTAGGTATGAGAGGCATAATGAGAATGGAGATTAAGTTTGAAGTAATGCTCTTTCTTTTCACTTTACCTTCTGTTGCCCACAGGAGAGACAAAGATTTAGAAGACATTCAATATATCAAGAGACTTTGATTTTAGTTAAGCCAACAGACCATGTACACAAAATATTGTACTTACCAGAAATGTGACCTTCTTCTTTAAATAGATGAAAATAAAATGCTATAACAAATTATAATAAAAAATATAATGTTAGGTTGGAGGGGAGTTATTTATTCATATACTATTGTTCCATTGCCTTCCATATACCAGGGAATAGTGTTTCACATTTTAGAAATACATCAACAGGCCAAAATACTTGTATGAAACTACAATCTACTGTACATAAACATATTAGTAAACAAAGATTACTTCAAATTATAATAATTCTTATAGAGATAAGGAACAAGATGATGTGATAGAAAGTGACTATGAAATGGAAGGGAGTCAGCAGCTTACTTAAAAAAAATGTAATGGTTTTTTTTATTTATTTATTTTGAGAGAGAAAGAGTGAGAGAGAGAGAGAGAGAGAGAGAGAGAGAGAGAGAATGAGCAGGGGAGGGACAGAGAGAGAGAGACAGACTGAATCCACAGCATCAGCAGGGAACCTGATGTGGGGCTTGAACCCATAAATCGTGAGATCATGACCTGAACCAAAATTGGGAGTTGGACACTTAACCTACTGAGCCACCTTGGGGCCCCAGCAGCTTACTTTAAGAAGGGTGGTTAGATGGGACACCAAGGTACTCAGTTGGTTGAGCATCCAACTCTTGATTTCAACTCAGGTCATGATCTCACAGTTCATGGGTTTGATCCCCACATCAGGCTTTGCACTGACAGCACACAGAGCTTGCTTGGAATTCTCTATCTCCTCTCTTTGCCCCTTCCCCCACTCACATGTGCACTCTCTCCCTCTCTCTCTCTCTCTCAGAATAAGTGAATACATTTATAAAAAAGGGGGATGGTTAGACAAGAAACAGATTTAACTATAGAAAACAAAGTGATCATTAACAGAGGGAAGATTGGTAAAGGAATGGGTGAAATAAGTGATGGGGATAAGGAGTGTACTTGTGATCAGCACTGGATGAGATATGAAAATGTTGAATCACTGTATTGAATACTGGAAGCTAATATAACACTATATGTTAACAAGCTGAAATTAAAATTAAAACTTTAAAAAATAAAATTAAAAGGGTAGTTGGTGAAGATCCCTCTGGATATGTATCATAGCAAAGACTCAGTCATGTGTACACTAGGGGGAAGAGAATTATAGACAGAAGGAAAAGAAGTTCAAAAACCCTTATCTACCTGTTTCAGAATAGAAACAAATTGAGCATAATTTGACTATAGCAGAAGGCAGAGAGATGGCAGGTGAAACCATTTTTTCAAGACCTTCCTAGCCATTCTAAGTTGGGATGTTAATCTATGAAATGGAAGGATAGTAAGGTAGAAAAAAAAAACTTAAGAGAGGTTGATGTTTAAAAAATCAGGCTGGTTGTTGTATAAAGAATGGGTAAGGGGTGTGTGTCAATAAGTATTTCCCATTAGATGCTGTTAATGTCAAAGAGAGAAAGATAGTTGGGACTTGGACCTCAGCAGTACTGGAGATGGAGAGGGTTGTGTGGATCTGAGATGGTTGATGATATATTTTGGAGGTGAAATACCTGTAGGACTTGCTGATGGACTCATGGATAGAGTTAAAGAGAGGTACGCTCAAATGTGATGCTTGGGTTTACCTTGAGCAATTCAGTAGAGACTTCTGACAGCTGCATGGGAGACTTGGTATTTGTTTTGAATCTAGAAAAATGAAAAGGATTTATGGTGGTCAAATGGGATGTGGCTATTGCAGCAGAAAGGATGGGATGCACTGAAGACATCTGGACAGAAGGTAAGAGGGTATGGTTGAATATTAAGCAAGACATTTATCCATTAGTCATTATAAAATGCCTTAAGCGGGGGTAAATTTATTCACTTTCCTGGTACCGGTACTAAAGATGAAGTTCCCAGGGAGGTTTTTTTGTTTTTTGTTTTTTTTGTTTTTGTTTTTGTTTTATGAGAGTCCTTTTCATTTTCTTTCTTTCTTCCCTTCTTTCTTTCTTTCTTAAAAATTTTAATGTTTATTTTTGAGAACAGAGAGAGATGGCATGAGCGGGGTAGGGTAGAGAGTGAGGAAGACTCAGAATCTGAAGCAGGCAACAGGCTCTGAGCTGTCAGCACAGAACCCAATGTGGGGCTTGAACCCATGAACCATGAGATCATGACCTGAGCCAAAGTCGGTCACTTAACTGACTGGGCCACCCAGGCGCCCTGAGTCCTTCAGTTTCAAAGCACCCTCAGTCACCTGTTTGCTCTGTTGTCAGATATTTGTTCATTAACACTAATAATTTTAATAGTTAATATTATTAACTCATAAGATCCCAATTACTGTACTAAGCACAGTAAGACAATAAGGAAACAAGATTAGAAAATAAATAACCCAAGGTGCATGGTAGAACTGATATTTCGATGTTATAATTCAACGTTTTCATTACTGTACTTAATAAGAATAAAATACTGCGTAGTCTACTGCTTGAAACTGATACTGGCAACAGGAGTAAGTAAGTTAGAGCATTCTGGAGTAAAAACTGGTGAAAAAGATTCTAGTTTTGCTAACTAAGTGAAATGATGGGAAGGTTAATGAGCTTGATTGTACTGATTATTTCACAATGTATATGTATATCAAAACTTCAAGTTTTATATCTTAAATATATACCATTTTTTCCTGGCCAGTTATACCTCAGTGAAGCTGTATAAGAAGAAAACATTAAAAAAAAAAAAGAAAGAAAGAAAGAAACTACATGTTTGTTTAAGAGAAAAATGAGGGGATAAACATACCAAGAAGGAGAGAAGTTTAAAGAAAACAGATATATGCCAGGGGGCAAGATCTGAGATTTTCACACAAGCAGGTTTTGAGATTAAGTGCTGATTAACATAACGTAATAGGATCATGACTCAAAGTAGAGTTTGCTTAACCTCAGAAGGTGGTATCTAATCTCTAAATCAAAATGAATGCTTCTGGCTAGTGTACTATTCTAACCTTCATTTCTGTCTGAGGATTTGCATGCATAGACCCTCTGACTATACATTGCTTTTCAAAGAAAAAGAAACGTCTCTGTTAACAATGAAAAATAAGTGAATTACCGTGAAGTTCTTTGACTTTCAGGCTGAGCCCTCCTCCAAGGAGCTGAGCTGGAGCTTTCCCTAAGCTATATTAATGTAGGAAGCAAGGGGTTGAAACCCGGAGCTGGGTGACTTTGCCACGCAGTGGAGAACACAAGAGATCTCTCACACTCTAGTTAATTACTTAATATAATCATTTTGTAGGTGTCATTAAGGGGGGGATATGCATATTGTTTATTTTGATGCATATGCACAAATATGAACATATGCACAAATCCAATTATGAAGAATGTGTTTCATTGGGATTTAACAAAAGGATGATATACAAAAATAATCCCATAAAATGAAATCAAAAATCCCCTCCTGGAAATTCATTCTTTTGCTAATCATAATCAACACCAACACAAAAAATAGACTGATTCTTTCAAAACTATTCTTATGCTGGTATTAGAAAGATTAGTATCTTGGGAGTTATGAAGCCTGATTTATGGTGCCAAAGAGATTTGCATGAGTTAAGTGACCATTTGAAATTTTTCATTCTTACTGTGCCTCAATCTGCTTGCTCGCTTTTCTTTTTCTTTCTTTCTTTCATTCTTCCTTCCTTCCTTCTTTCCTTTCTTCCTTCCTTCCTTCCTTCCTTCCTTCCTTTCTCTCTCTCTCTGTCTCTCTCTCTTTCTTTCTTTTTTTCTGACGGTATAATTGAAAGAGTGAGAATCAACTATGCTAGACCTATGTTTCTAAGAGGATATCAACGTTTTCATCTGAATAGGTCCAGGGTCATAGGAAAACAATGCCTCTAAGAGGCTACAACTAACATGACAACTCTTTCTGCGGGATTGCTGTTTCCCTTCCTCCTGAGAAATAATTACTGAACCACACCTGCTTCTTGAGAGTATTCAGTCCAGAGCTGGCCTCTGCTGCTCCGGTACCTTCTTTAGAATTATTAAGCCCCAGTTCACACTGGTAAAACCCAGCTCCTCCTACGGGAGCACAATTCCTGTGAAATGTGTTGTTCTCCCTTGTTATAGTAAATTAATTGTGCCTCTCTCTTTCCTTCCCTCCCTTCCTTTTTTTCCTGCTTTCTTTCTTTCTTTTCTTTACAGACATTTTACTGGATTTCACTGAGCAACGGGCTTCAAAATAATCTATCGTAACTATTTTATTTATATTGGCAGAGATAAACAAAAATTAATAAGTAAATAATAATTGCCACCACCAGGCTTTGAAAGATTATAGAGGATAATGATATTTTGCTTTCCTATCCTAACTAGTTTTTAAAAAAGGGAAATCAACAAACACTGATTGTTGCTTACTATACCTATGCTTTGAAAATATATTTATCCCACCAGACATTTATATTAATGTAAATATTAAATTTATATTTAATCCTTCCTTGAATCTAACTGTTCCAATTCTGTTTGTCTCCCACTCCTTTTGTTCAACATATAGATTCAAAGGGGAATGTGATATTTTTAAAAGACAAAGTTGTATCTCCATGTTAAATAACTGTGAGGACATTAATCTGGTTTAATTGTGGTGGCAAATAATTCATATCATATATGTTAGAGTAAATGAAATAACCATATAATATAATAAAACCAATCCAATCTCTGTCCTATAACATTTCTTTAGGCAAAATGGAGTGCAAAGTGATGTTTTCTGAATATTTCAAATACACTTATCATTATATGATCAAAGTAAATGCTTATGTAGAGGGCTATAGTCTGATATTTCAATGTTATTGCTGATTTTCATTTATCTGCTATAATTTTTTTGATATCTATCTATCTGTCTATCTATCTACCTATCTCTCTGGGATATCTGTCTGTCTGGGCTGTCTATCTATCTTATCTTTCTATCATCTCTCTCTCTCTCTCTCTCTCTCTCTCTCTCTCTCCTATCTATCATCTATCTATCATCTCTATTATCTATCACCTATCATCTATCTCTCTCTCTATCCTCTTTCTCCTTTCAGATGCTGTTCCTCCTAGAACTTTAACTAACCCTTCTGGTTCCTGGTAAACAACTACCTTTACACCTATCTCCTACATGATAAACACTCTTCTCATTTTTTGTCTTTTTTTTTTTTCTTTTTTTGTCTGTGCTAAGATCTGGTCCTTTCCTTAGGACACAGCTTCACATCAAGATTTCAAATGAGGAAACAACCTCACTTCAGGGATCTACCCTGGAGGTTTTAATTCTTTCAGACCTCATATAAAACAGAATTTAAATGTGGAGCTCTCAATTGCCACTTAAAAAGAAATGGAAATGGAGCCCAGCACTGGGCTAGAACTCATGACCCTGAAATCATAACCTGAGCTGAGATCAAGAATCCGATGTGTTACTGACTGAGCTCCCAGGAGCCACCAAGTTGCCACTTCTTTAACAGCACTTCTGTGATTTAAGTTTCAGTACAATGAACAGAGCTGGGATCTGAATCCAGATCTGCTTTACTCTGGAGACCAACTTTTTAACCACCATGTATGGCCCTTAGGCAGGCCCAGTTTCATGGGCATGTGACCTGAGCAATTGCACAAACTTTCTGCTCACAAGAGCCCAGAACTTGGTTTAATGTTCTTTTGAAGCAAGCTTAATATTATTGATCATTTTTTAACGAGAGTCTCACATTTTTGTTTAACACTGGGCCCCACAATTTTCATGTCTGGTCCTACCTTAAATGATGCTATAGTAATACCAAATGGACTATGGTGCCTTATACTTTCAGATAGCACATCCCTACATGTTGTCGTCTGAGTTTTACAAATCTACCCTACCCTACCTGCTCCCACTGATCTGTGGAATTTATGTATACTCCAGGAATCCTAGTTAAAGGAAGTGCACTCTCTCCTCTCTCTCTCTCTCTCTCTCTCTCTCTCTCTCTCTCTCTATATATATATATATATATATATATATATACACACATACACACACACACACCACATATATATATATATATATTACTGAGTATATATCCCTTCAACCTGGGAAGCTAACAAAAGTTATCCTCCACAGACACACTTAACACACAGTCACAGGACAGGCATAAAATAATTACTATAGACATTACTGTTAAAAAGGGGAGAAGAAAGGAGACATCAAAGAATTATTGGTCCATAGCAATTCTGAAATAAGTTTTGGCAAATGTTGGATGTTTCCTGATTAGGTCTCAAGCACCAGGAACTATTTTGATGGCTCTTGGTGCTGCTTTCCAGGTTCTTAAGTCCACTCTAAATCATCCTTCTGTTTTTATGAAAAGTAATACATTCTTGTGTCTGAGGAGATTTTTCAGTTTGATTCTTGCCAGAAGCATTTAGGGAGTCTAAAGTCCTTTTTTCTATTTTTACTGTTTCTTTTCTTTTTCAGTCCAATCTGTCAGTGTTTCTGAATATATCATTCTTTTAAAAGCTTTGTGGATTGTCCATAGATAGTATCGAGGTCCACTCCATACGGAAAGAGCCAAATCCATACATCTTTTCAAGATGAGCTCTTCTTCACTTTTAGCTTCTGCTGAAAAGGTTGAGTGACAAACTCCTGTGACTTCATGAGAAGTTCTGCTGTTTGATAGACAGAAACTATGAAGCACACTCTAAATCTCTTTAAGAAGGCTTTTTGTGTAAAGCACTGCTTTCGATCTTTCTGCAGTCTTAAGAAATTATTGTATAGTTACGTTGATATGACATGTCATATCAATAAAGTTTTCCAGTGTTTTGAATTATAGGTAATTAATTTTTAGACAGGGACATTAGCTTCATGTTTTAAAAGTAAAAGAGTACTATTGTTGGAAAATATCCATGTAAAATCATAGCATTTTATTATACTAAAAAAAAAAGGCAGGGGGGGACAACACAATTTTCTGTCTAATGACTTGGACTTTTTTCTTCAGAATTTGCAATTAGATTTTTTATTTTCTATTGGTAAGTTATATCCAAAATAGTTAATAGTATAAAGATATGAAATTTTGAATATTAAAAGCATCTTTATTTTTTTAATGTTTATTTATTTTTGAGAGACAGGGAGAGAGATGGAGAGTGAGTGGGGGAGGGGCAGAGAGAGGGAGACACAGAATCTGAAACAGGCTCCAGCCTCTGAGCTGTCAACCCAGAGCCCTATGTGGGGCTCGAACCTACAAACTGTGAAGATCATGACTTGAGCAGAAGTCAGACACAACCAACTGAGCCACCCAGAAACCTTTTAAAGCATTTTTCTAAAGGCTTGATGATAAAAGCAATGTAGATACTGGGCCCAGAAAACTTTTCTTTTAAATAGACAATGATGGATTTATGAAAATGGAACATAGATATACAAAAGGAAGGTCAGTATATAAAAATAGTTGACTATAAGAAATATAGTGTCTCAACTGATTGACCTTTTGGTATGGTTTACTAAATCCTTATTTACATCATTTGGCACAATCACTCTATTTCCTCCATATTTTATCATTTTTAAATCATTGCTTAACTGATTATCCACCTCTTACAATATGTTCAAATCCACTTTAACTTCTTGAAACCAATGTTAGTATCTTCTTCATGTCTTTACATCATTTTGGACTGCATATCATGCCTGATTTTGGTTGTAGTCTTTCCTCTTAGTGCTAAGAGCATTCATTAATGTTCCCTCACAGATCAAATAAAACAAAACAGGGTACTATAAAGCCAACTCCCCATTCTACTCACAGACACGCATGGGAACTTTACTGTTTGGTGACATTTTCATGACTGAAATATCTGTCACTACTTACAACATTACCACCTACCTCAAAATTAGCCTAGAGTTTTGTGCTTCCCAGAAGGAGTTCTGTTCTGCTCAGCTGCTCTCCAAATTAATCTGTCCATGACAAGGCTGCTTTACTCAAGTTTCTCAGCTGAGTGAAAGAACAGAGACATTTGTGATAGATTTTTAAAGCAGGTATTTTTACACATACTTTGAGAGTCAACTATATATATTTTTTTGCCCTTCACTTTGCCTGTTTTTATGAGAAATGCTGACACCATCAACTGAATTTCTACCACCATGCCTAGACATATTAGGGACCCAATAGTTACTTAATGAATAGTAATCTAGTTGAAATTTGATAAAATTATATAGGAAAGGTAGAGAAATCTAATAATTTCATGGGTCATTCCAAAGTGTGACTAGGAACATAAAACAAGGCCTGCTCTTATACTAACACAGGGCTTCAAATGTGGGTGCCTGAAGTGTTTTAATAAGATATATGTAGTTTTGTCTTTTATGTAAGTGATATGATGGTCACCATGTGCTCTTTTTCTAGATACAAGGCAAGAGCTTTATTGGCAATGGACTCATTTTCCTGCATTGAGTTAAATAAAGACAGAGGTCCTCTCAGTGTGTCATTACAGTTTATTTTCTTCATTACACAGAGCATGCATACTCTATCTTTACTTTGCTCTGTCACTCCTCAGCTTGACAACATGCTTCAATGGCTCCACATTCTTATTGAGTTGTGTAGATGAACCTTAACATAATAAATTCATTCTCCCCTGCACTGTGGTACACAGGTGGACTACATTTCACATTCTATTTATTTAGGTTTGGTAGGGTTATATGACTCAGTAGTAATTGATGGAATATGTGGGGGAGTGACAAGTCCCTGAATAACCACATGAAGGAGAATGACTTTGATGATCTAAACTTTTCTACCTCAAGCTGAATATCCAGAGGGAGGAAAAGGGAACATCCAAGAAGACATACACAAACCATTGTAAATATAAGGAAGAAATCTGATCGTGAAGTTTTTCCAAAAGTAGAAATGACTCCTCTATGGGGAAGTGACTTCTTCATGTTGGAAAGTGTTCAAGCAAAACTGAAGTGGCTATTCCTCAAACACATTTAAATAGTTTTCTACTTCCAGGGAAGGACAGTAACTACTTAACTCTAAGTTCTTTCATGGCTCTCTCTTCTGATAGAATATATCTTTGTTCAAGGGAATTATCATTCTCTAGTAGATGTTGCTCTCAGTCCTTTCCTCTAGCCAAAGCCTCTGCTTCACACTCTGCTTTTGCTGGTTGTATTCTTCAGGCTTTTCAACTCTCTAAGTAGTATTTGATTATTTTGAGTTAAGTGCTTCTTCTGATGTGTTTGTGTAAAGCCTGTCGAAGATTCACGGTTGCTCTTTTAATCACCTCTTGTCTCTTTTGACTCTGATCTCTGCAAAAGTTCCCATTCATTCAGTATAACTGAACATCTGACAAATATGGTTCTCCGTAAGTCTTTCATTAAGTTCCAAGATGTTGTCCAATTCCATTCCTGGTGAGAGCTTGCTTTCTGGATTATAGACAGCAAACTTCTACTGTGTCCTCACACTTGGAAGAGAAAACTCTAATGTCACTTTCTCTTCTTATAAGGCCCAACATAAGGGCCCTATCTTTATGACTTCATCTAAACCTAATTGTCTCCTACAGTCCCATCTCCAAATAACATCACCTTATGGGCTAGGGATTTGACATTTGATTTTTGTGAAAACATAATTAAGTACACAGAAGAAACTATACAAGACAGATCTATAAACTTATTCCACAATGGAATGATCATCATAACTACAATTAAACCATTCCAAGTTTGTGCAGTCTAACTAATCTGTTTATTCTTAGTTATTTCCAGGGTCACAATGAACAATGGCTACTCAACTAGAATTTCTGTGATTCCAAGAAAAGACATAACCTTCAAAATGAACCATATTAAAAAGGTTAGTGTCTCTTGTAAACCTTTGAAATGTAAGAACAAAATTTCAGATATTTTTGTGTTCTTCCCCATGTATTCTCCACAAAATATCCAAAACCATTCTCTTAAAATTTAAATATTATGACATCTCTACTTTAAATCTTCCAGAGGCTTGTAATCATCTGTAGATTAAAATTCAATTTCTATACCACAGTTTACAAATCCGTTTGATAAGATTCTATTTCTCGCTTCCCATTGTATCCTACATTTCGTCAAGGCTCTGAAGCCACACAGGCCTCCTGACTCTCCCTCAAACATGTCAAGCACCCTCCATTCCAGAGTCCTCATACTGTTCTCTGGTGAGAAGGCTCTGTCCTCAGGAATTCTAATACCTTAGCCCTTCCTTTTTATTTAGAGCTCCACACAAAAGCCCCTTCTTCAGACACCTGCCCTTATCATCCTTTTTATTCCACTCCTTCTCATTACTTTCTATTTCTTTATCTGCCTTATTTTTTCCAAGTATTTTTTTCTCTCTGCTATATTATCTATTTATTTAATATCTACATTCTTTACTAGAATATAAGCTTTAAGAAAGAGAGAGATGAATTTGTTTTATTTATCCTACATTCTCAGTGCTAGGAAAAGTGACTAGGATGTTGGGTACTTAAGTAAATTACATTATTATTCTCAATACTTCACTCCACTCAGTGTGTGTGTGTAGGCTTTGCCAGATGATTTTGTAGTTTCTCCTTCTAGAAGGAGAATATAGTTTCCTTCCCTGCTGATATGGAGTATGTTCATATGACTGGTTTCAACCAGTGAAATGTAGATGGAAGTGGCAGTGTGCCAAATCTAAATCTGACTAAGGCATCCTGTGTTTCAGCCCCTTAGTCTCACATGCACTTTTACTATTGCTGTGGGGACAACACACTCTTGGTATTTTGCTAGTTCAGAAAGGGTGAAAGATGTGCAAAGCACACTTAGATGCAACTTGTAGACAAGATCCAAAGAACCCAGCTAAGGTTAAGTCCAGCCCCAGACGACCACAGATGCAGCAATAAGAGAAGTGAATACTGTTTTAAGTATGGATTTTTGGGGAAATTTCTTATCAAACATTATTGTGGTAATAATGAATAAAACAGTAATTGGTAAATATTTATTGCCAATAAATCAAGATTTCAAAATGCTTGTAAGGCTTAATAATCTCTCTCTGTCTTCGTATTTTCTTTTACATAGTTCAACTAACTATAAATATACAACTTGAAAAGCTCTAAGCAAACATTTATAAATAAGTGAATATCTCTAAGGAAGAAAATATAGATAATTCTATTGTATTTGTTGGATAGAAAGACCTTTCTTGGCAGAGTATTTTTAAACAGTGACATGTTATGAAAGGGAGGCTGTGTATAATGCGGTGTTGTCCTTACCAGATGAAGATGAGAAAGGTGTTCACAATGAGAAATCATATCAACTTTATGGTTCTCAAATTATAGTGCATATCAGAGTCACCTAGGATGCTGATTAGGAATGCAGATTGCTTGGACCAAATCCAAGATTTCTGATTCTGTAGGTCTGGGGTGTGTATGATTTTCTAATAAGTTTTGGGTTGAGGTCATTGCAGTGCAGCTGGCATAGGAGCCACCTTTGTCACTGTTGTCACTTTGACAACAGTCGGTCTCTGAGATCTGCTCTTTGAAAGATAAACAGAAAAGCTTACAAAATTTTGTGCTGAATTTAGAAATGAAACTGATAGCCCTACTTTTTAAGGTATCTATCTATCTATCTATCTATTCCATATCATTTCTTTATATATATTTTTTCTTCAATACATTTTAAAGGTATATATGAATATGAATGTGTACGTATTCATATATATTCATATATATACAAATATATATTCATATGGTTTCTTTATGTATCTTTTCTTTTTTAATCATGAACTTTTTAAAGGTATATATATATTTATATCAATTCTTTATATATTTTTCTTCGTCAGTACTTCTTTAAGGTATATATATGAATGTGAATATGTATGTATTTATAGATATTCATGTATATATATACAGATATATATATTCATATGGTTTCTTTATATATTGTTTCTTCTTTAATCATGAACTTTTTTAAGATATATATATATGAACACATATATATATATATCCATATCATTTCTTTATATATTTTTCTTCTTCAATACTTTTTTAAGGTATATATATGAATATTTATGTATTCATATATATATTTGTACATATACAAGTATATATATTCATATGATTTCTTTATATATTTTTTCTTCTTCAGTCATGAACTTCTCCGTTAACTGGATCACTCAGCCAGTAACATTTCTCAATTAGCCAATTTTTCCAATGTAAAATTCCGGAGGTAAGCTTTTGTATTGTCATGAAGTAGATAGGATCTGTTCAAAAAGGAAGAACTAAGCGGTAAAGCTTTAAGTTAAAAATTACACATTAAAAGTAGAAATAGTGGTATAGAGTCCAAACCTGATTAAGAAAATATTTCATTCATGAGGACTTTAAACTTCTATTCTAGAAGAAGACCCTCATCTCATTTGATCTGATGCTAAGGTAGGAAGGAAGAAACAGAGGCCCATGCAAGATGTGTGGGTTATACTCAGGATTAAAGACTACTATGCAGTGGGCTGAAATCAGACTGTCATTGGGATATCACACTCATTTCAAACCACAATTGTTAAAGATCAAAACAGAAAAATTTAAATTTTTCAAAAATGCAAAGCTAGTTTGGGAATAGAGTCAAAAGTGTTTAATAAATGACACATTAAAAAATATGTAAGTTCAATCCGGAGACTTCTGTTCATGTCCGGGGACAGCGTGGGATTGGATTCTATAGGTAGTCAAGCCATCACTTTACAACCATTGAGGCAAGACATTTTATTTGGTGAGAGCTGCAGGCAAAAGCTCATTCTAAGAATCTTTACGACCCATTACTAACCTTTGCTGGCATGATATTGTCAAAATAAAATTGTTTTCTGAAGGGCATTTGGTAACATTTGAGGCACTCATGGAAGGTTTTCATTTCAGAGCTAAGTCATAGTGTTCACATTTTGGGGGAATGGTTAGTAGCTGAATTCTAGTCAAACATAAAATCAAGCCTGTGTCTTAGATTCTAAAAAGGTGAAATGAATATCATCTCTGAGGCTACTAAGGTTCTGACTGGTATGTTCAGAGAGGAAGAACAACATATACAGTGATACAGTTGCAGGCAGAATAAAAACCACAGGCATATTCAAGGCAGGAAGATCAATTATATGGGTCCTGAAATGGAGAGAATGCTTTTAGCAAAATAAAGCTAACTGACAAGTAGCATTTCTTAGTGAATTTATTATAATTTAGGGTATATTCTTAGCCAGGATTCCCCCAACCCATTACCCTACACACACACACACACACACACACACACATAAACACACACACAATTTCTTTGTACATGGGGATGTGAATATTCAAAATAGTAATGAGAGGGGCGCCCAGGTGGCTCAGTTGGTTAAGCGTCCGACTTCGGCTCAGGTCAGGATCTCACAGTTTGAGGGTTCAAGCTCCGCGTCAGGCTCTGTGCTGACAGCTCAGAGCCTGGAGCTTGCTTCAGATTCTGTGTCTCCTTCTCTTTCTGCTCTCTCTCTGTCTCAAAAATAAATAAACACACACACACACACACACACACACACACACACACAATAGTAATGAGAGTATTTCCTAGTGAGCAAAAAATTAGAGGAAAGTCAGGAATGAGTAGATACTATAAACTTCGATTTCTAAATATGCTACTTCTTTCTACTGATATCTCATTTCTTTTCAATTCAGATAGCAGTTTTGCCTGGTTTAGTAAACTTTTTTCCTATCTCACTATATGTTGACGACACTAAACTCTCAGAGATCAATTTTATTCCCCTTACATTCAGAATATTATTTACAAGTTCCACTAGAAGTGTTCTTTTTCCTCCAAAGAACAAAATAGAACATCAAGTCCAATCCCACAGACATCTTAGTACAAATGAGATTAAGTCAAATAATGACTTCATTATTTTTCCCTTGAGGGAAGTCCTATCAATCTCTTCAATAGATATTTGTTTTAGAGGGGAAAAGTTGAGTACATTTTTATTATTTTCTCTTCTCTAATACATTTAAAATAAATTTACAGTAAAAATGAAAATAATTTAGACCCTCAGGACCTTCTACTAAAATAAGCAAGCCAAGGTGACTAGATTGCACTATCAGTGTGAATATTTATAAAACCCTAAAAACCTCTTCAATTTCAATGACAGTTTTTTCAAGACAATAAACCAAGTGCTTGTCTTCCTGCTTAGTCTCTGCATGTTTAAATCTGGTGAAGCATGAGAACATTTATTTCTCTTCTTTATTACTCCAAAAATAACTTCTTTTTAAAAATACATTTAATATTTTATAAAATGTTTTGCTGCAGGGTTCCTGACCAAGCACAAACTTTTCAGAGGAAAACTCCAGACTAAGTCATCTCAGATAATATGTAATAATGATTTACTTTATAGTTGCCCAGGATTTCATAAAAGAACTTACAAGTTAATAAAAGAGAGATACAAATTTAAGGACATGAGAAAGGTATTGTAATGTAGGACATAGTGTGTTGAGTGGAGAGAGAATCTAACTGGATATGAGAAAACTTTGTAGAAGAGGAAATATTCATCGGGACTGAGGCTTGGAAAACAATGGGGAGGAAAGCAGGGAAAGGGATTCCTGGCCCAGGGTCCAACCTACGTGAAAGCACAGGTGAGTGAACTATGATGACATATTTATGACATAATCATTTAATCCTTTGTTTTAAATACCTTTTTAAAAGTTTATTTATTTATTTTGAGAGAGTGAGAAGGAGCAAGTGGGGAGTGGCAGATAGAGAGAGAGAAAAAATTCCCAGGCAGGTTCAGCACTGCGCAGAGCCTGATGTGGGACTCTAAGTCATGAACCATGAGATCATAACCTCAGCCAAAATCAGATGCTTAACCCACTGAGCAACCCAAGCACCCCTAAAAACTTTAAAAAGATTTTTAATGTTTATTTTTGAGAGAGAGAGAGAGAGAGAGGAGAGAGAGACATGGAGTGTGAGCAGGGGAGAGGAAGACACAGAACTCCAAGCAGGTTCCAGGCTCTGAGCTGTCAACACAAAGCCCATGAACTGTGAGATCATGACCTGAGCTGAAGTCGGAGGCTCAAGCGGCTGAGCCTGAGGTACCCAACACTGATAAATATAAAATAAAATCATACTTGAAAGAGTCAGTATAAGTCCACTGATCATTCACTTCCTTTAAGAAGACAGACCTAAGGAATTCACAGGAGGAAAAGACGGCTGTAACTGGTCCCACAGCTGGGGACCAGTTCTCCTCAGCTGGGCTGAATGCCAAATGTCACCGTGCGCCTCTGTCCACCTTGGTCCTCTGGCCGCAGGGAACTGCGTTGTAGGACCCACTCCTGGGAGCATGCGGTAGTCTTCTTAAGTTACTTGTTATGCTATATGTTTCAATCCTTGCTCCAAGGTAGTTTCAGTATAACAAAGTATGAGGCAAGAAGCATGTCTTTATGGATTGTTGAAACTATTTAACCACTCTAGGTCTTTTTTAGATCCCAAGTTCCCAGACGAGAGGGTTAGCCTTTACTAAGCCACAGGTCCTTCATCTAAAAAGTAAAATTACTGTCGTTTTCAATATAAGACAGTGTTGACTTTAAGGCATTCCATTATTTTGTTTGTTTGTTTGTTTATTTGACTAAGAAGTAGAAAACAGTATGTTTTTATTATATCATAATCCTTTCTTTTCTCTTATTGTATCATTTTATATACAGATAGGAAGAGTCTTTTAGCTTGGAGTCTTGTCAATATCACCCTTAGATTTTTTTTAAAAAACTGGAAAATATAAGCAAAATATCAGTTAATTATTTCTAAAACCTGTTAGCCTATAGAGTCTAATTTTTCTTAATATCCTTGCGTTCATTGATGTTGATGTCCTTACCTGTTCACCCAATGTCATACTTTCTGCCATCAAAATCATTGAAATTGCAGCATTTTCTGAAAGTAATTCATTTTTTATATGACACTAGGATCTTAAATTGCCTTGAAATTATGTAAAGCTAGCCTATTTTTGACTCTACTTTTAGGTCTATTAATAATCCATTATCTACTTCTCAATGTAGTTGTGAAAGTGCTTTAAGGAGTTCTGGAATTAGTCAGCCAGTGTTACAAAGAATACTGATCAGGTATTAAAAGATTAAGGATTAAATAGATTTGAGAAATGGCATCAGGCTATATCCTTTGACACTGTAGATTAAACATTTCCATGTTAGAGGCTTTTCTAAGTCCAGAGATCAAAATTGAACTTCTTTTAACCTAACATTTCTCAAATTTAGTTGTCCAAAACCCCTTGTTTGGTGTTGTGACTTGTGCATTGCACTAGAATATTTATGTGAACACTAGTAAAGTCAAGGCCTTAAGAAATCTGGAAATGTTCAAGGTAAAGGGAAGGGCCTATGAATCAGCTTTCTTAGGATTCCATGATCTGAAAATTATCTGCTCTCTAACATCATACCTAAACTTTTTAAAAAATTAATCTGGTGCTTCATTTCCTTATGGCCCTGGAAGAGACTGAATTATGAGCAGGAACACAATCTACGAATAGCAGAAATGAAAGAGCAGCCCCAGTACATTTTGAACACTACTCTTGATGTCCGGGCAGCATCTGCAACCGGAGTCCTGGGGGCAAGTAGAAGAACACAGACCTGACCAAAATTACCTAATGGTGAAATGCATAAAATCTATTCATGTTATATTCAACATACATAGAAGAAAATTAAATTCTATTTGAGAATGCTTCTCCAGGGCAAGCTTGTTCTGTCTTCAAAGGCCATTAAATTATCTGTCAAGCTATTGATAACGGGGACAGGATAGTATAATGTATGTAAACATATGGCTTTAGACATCTGTTAATATAGGGTTCAAGTCCTGGACCCTTAGCATACTTACTATACTTGACACTGAACAAAATAGTTAAACTTTTTGAGCTTCAGTTTCTTGTCTATGTAGTGGAGTCAGTTTTAATACCCCTTACTTAAGGATAAAAAATTGCTAAATCCACACAAAATGATTAGCTCTATCTTGGTGCATCTTTGGTTTTTCACGATAGTTACTGTCATTTGGCATAGTTTTATTTTTAATTCCAGTATAGTTAACATGCAGTGTTATATTAGTTCCAGATGTATAATCCAGTGTTTCAACAATACTACAGGTTTTAACCTGCCTATGTGATGTGTTTTTGTGGAAATAATCCATTTTTTTCCCAGTCATTCAACAGGTGTTCAGTTAGAGTACTACTGTTGGGAATTTGTTGGCACATTAAAAGTTACATGCCCTTTGCTCTTATTAAGCTCAGAGCTATTTCTTTATCTGTGTTCAAATATATTTTCCTCCTGTTTACCTTCTTTATTTTTTAATTTATATATTGTGAAGACTTGGCAATTACATAGAAGATGATAGAAATATGATCCTCCTTTCTTAAAATGTCAGGGGAAGAATGATGACCAAGAGGCTTCTTTTGGAAGAGAAAATATGGAGTGATATCAGTTCACTTTGCACTAATTACCAGAAGTGTTAAGTAGCATGTGTTTAAATATAGAATATGGCCAGTGTAAATGTTAAAAATCAAGCATAGCATCACTTATAATGTTCAAAACCAAACACAACACATGTATAAAGATGGTACTGAACATTACTTACAACATGAAGGGGATACTTTTAGCTATTATTACTAATTTGAAATGAATAGAATGCTGTATCAATCTGCTGGAGCTGCTGTGACAAGATACCACAGACTGATTAGTGGAACAAGAAAAAATTATTTCTGACGGCCCTGGAGGCTGGGAAGTCCAAGATCAAGGGACTAGACAGTTTTCTTTCTGGTGAGAGCTTTTTCCCTCACTTGTAAATGACTGCCTTCCCTCTGTGTCCTCACACTGCAGAGAGACACCTCTGATGTCTTCCACTTCTAGCAGGGCATCGGCCCTACTGGATTAGGGCAGCAACTTTATGGCCTTCTTTAACCTTAGTTACTTCCTATAGACCCTTTCTCCAAATACAGTCACATTGAAAATCAGAGATTCACCATATGAATTTGGGGGAGGGGGAGGCACAATTCAGTCCATAGCAAATTCTAGTAGTATCTCATTACTTTGTGCACTGTGTTGTTGCTGTTGTTGTTTTGTTTTGTTTCAGTGAAAATACTTAAAATTGGGGTAGGCAGAATAATAATCCTCTAATGATTGCCTATCCCCTAGTCTCTAAAACCTGTGGATACATTACTTTACACGGAAAAAAGCAGTTTGGAGATGTGATTAAGGTTAAAGACCACTGGGGTGCCTGGGTGGCTCAATTGGTTAAGCATCTGGCTTCAGCTCAGGTCATGATCTCACAGTTCGTGGGTTCGAGCCCCACGTCGGGCTCTGTGCTGACAGCTAGCTCAGAGCCTGGAGCCTGCTTCAGATTCTGTGTCTCCCTCTCTCTCTGACCCTCCCCTGCTCGTGCTGTCTCTGTCTCTCAAGAATTTTAAAAAAACATAAAAATTTTAAAAATAAAAGGCTAAGGACACCTTTAAAATAGAGACATTGTAGATTATCCAAGTAGGATCAATATGGTTTCACTAATATGTGGAATATAAGAAACAAAACAGATGAGCATATGGGAGGTGGTGGGAAGAGAAGAGAAGGAAACAAACCACAAGAGAACAAACTGAGGGTTGATGGAGGGAGGTGGGTGGGGGATGGGCTTGATGGGCGATGGGCAGTAAGGAGGGCACTTGTGATGAGCACTGGGTGTTGTATGTAAATGATGAATCACTGAATTCTATTCCTGAAAACTTTATTGCGCTATATGTTAACTAACTAAAATTTAAACTAAAAAAATCTAATCCATTAAATCTTTGAAAGCAGAAGTTTCTTCGCAGCAGTCAATCAGAGGAAGATGTGACTATAGAATAATGGCCAGAGAGTTGCAACATTGAGAACTTTAAAGATGCAGGAAGTTGGCCTGAGCAGAAGAATCTGGGGGGCTTTTAATTTCAACCTACTCCAAGACTCTAAAGTCATAAAGTCTTTTATAGAGAGGTCATCCTGACACTGTAATCTACAAACAACACATGTTTATCCTTTAAAGTCTCTTGTTCCTACTCTTAATACAACACAGACACAGACACAGACACACAGACACACACACACACACACTCCAAAAAGCAACAACAGTAACAATAGCCAAAATCAACATAAATACACTGGGGGTGCCTGGCTGGCTCAGTCTGTAGAGCAAACAACTTTTGATTTTAGGGTTGTAAGTTTGAGCCCCATGTCCGGTGTAGAGATTATCTAAAAATAAAATCTTAAAAAATATTTAGTAACTGAAGCATAAAGAATATTTTTAATTTGGATCAACAAGTTTTATAAGTACAGCTATGTAATGAATTTAGGTAAAATCTACTTGAGCATTTTGGTGAAGGTTGCTTTCCAAAATAAAAAAGTTAAGTATGAGGAATTAAGTACATTTTCTGTGCTTAATTCTAACATGAAACCTCAGTTTCAGTGCATTATAACTTGTGGGGAAAGGTTATCAAATGCACAGTATGATGTATAATGACTTTTTATGTTTCCTTTTTTTCTGTAAACCAAGATTAATTCATTACTAAATGTCAGGATATTAATGGGAACATATGTAAGAGAAATAAACATATCAAGACCTCTAAAGTTTAGGTTGCTAATAGGAGAATCTTATATACTTGAGCCTGTGTGCATCATGAAAGGGCGAACACAAAGACTTCCAATCTGTGCAAATATAGGATAAAGAGACCATTGGTTGACAATATTTACTTTGTTAAAAACAAAAAAACCTTCTTCACCTTTCTAATCACCTCATTTAATAATGATTCCATCTCCATTTCTACAGTAGTGGAAATATCACTTAGACATAAAAATTACCACATATAAAATTACATGATAAAAATTATTTTACTAGTCAAATTTAATCATGCAGTCTAAATTATTTTTAAACTGCATAAGAAAATGCCAATAAAATACATTGGATAAAATGGTATCCATTAGATAAAGAATAACATCCTTTCATAAAAAATTTTAATAGTGTTCAATAAGAACATTTTAGTCATCAAGGGTACACAGAAAAAGAAGATTGGTAAGCAAGACAGGGAGGGAAAAACTATGGGCAGAGGCTTCAATAGCTGGAATCAAATAGACAAGTGCTTCACCATATTACATTTACATATAACTGAGTAGATTAGAAAAAAATTAGTCATGTGAGGATAATTCTGTCATTTAGTTATCTACTTGCAACCTGCCAAATCTGATTAAATTTGCCGGGTCACTTTTGTTCAGCCATGATGGTCAGGGACTTCCAAGATTACACAGTGCTGAGCAAACCTTTAGTGAGGGCTTAGGCGCTCTGACGTCCCTTCCCCCCTTATCCTTTTAGCACAAGTAAAAGTGAAAGAGAGAGAACATAATACAAATCTTCAGAAAGAAAGAGGAAAGAAAGAAAGAAAGAAAGAAAGAAAGAAAGAAAGAAAGAAAGAAAGAAAGAAAGAAAGAAAGAAAGAAAGGAAGGAAGGAAGGAAGGAAGAAAGAAAGAAGGAAGGAAAGAAATAGAAAGAGAGAAAGAGAAAGAGAGAGAGAGAGAGGGAGTAAGGACGAGAAAAAGAAAAAGCACATCTCTACATTCTCCCCTTGTTTTCCCCCTTAAATGATGTTGAAGCAAAATTTTCTCTATGAAACGACGAACTAGGAAATCTTGATTCAAAGTCAGAAATTAAAATAGAACCCACCTTAACTCATAATGTTCCAAAAACAAATGAATAGTTTACCATCTTTAAAAAAACCATGCTGTGGCTGTAGATTATGCAAAGAAAGAATTAAAATCAATGCAATCTGTTAGTAAATCAAATTTCACACTGAAATATGCAATAAAAAACAAACATATACATTTGAACAATATATTGGTGCACAGAAAAACTATCTTAAAACACAGTAGACAAGAATTACTGTAGGTGGGAAACAAGCAGAATTATAAAGGTAAGAAGTTTGAATTGGGAGAATGTTAGAGATCTACTTCAGAGACTTTGGTAGATGAAAAACTGATGTCTAACAATTCTTGGTTATTATTCTACGACAGGCAATGTTCGAGCATAGTAACTATAAAGTTGCCTTTAAACTGCATATAGCTAACTGTGAGGTAGATTGTATAATTATACCCATTCTGAAGATGATAAAAATGAGGTACAAATTGGTTAAGTAAAAAGTTAAATATCAATCAAAAATTTAATCAATCAAATCCAATTTGATTTAATATAAATCAAAATTTAGTCTGATTTCAGGCAATTTTGACTTAATTATTCAGGAGGATGAAACTACTAAGTGATTCGCCCAAATCCGAACAAAATGACCTCTGTGATACACATGGAAACATTTTAATTCCCATATGAACAGGAAACTAAGTATTCTGTCTTTTTAAAGTTTAAAACAAACAAGCTATTTACACAATTACAAATACCATAATCTATGAATCCTATGTTACTAACTATATTTTATATGCCAAGCGCTTTCAATAATCACTCAAAGCAGTTGCTGAAAAGTTTATGTCATTTTAATGTTATTAATTCACTAGAAACACACTGTTTAGTAAAAGCAATCAATATTGCATAATATTAACCTTAGAACAGAAGAAAATCCACACAATATTCACATTAGGTTATACCTAATATCTTTTACTAAATATATATTTAAAATATAGTTAAAATAAAGTTTTATATTACCTAGTGTTTTATAAACCAGAACTATATTCATTAGCCAACCTATTTTTTTCCATGGAGGAAGAAGTAAACCTAATCAATAAAAACTTATACTTTTAATGACAGACACATGTTAATGTAATATCTTGCCCATTATTAAATCAAGTGTAGGGAAAACAGTTAATATGACCCTGCCATGTAACACATACTTTGCATATAATAACTTTATTTCTTTCTGATATTGCCACATTGTGTCAGTAATACTATTTCAAGGACCACCTGTTATTTAGTGATATGACTAGTTTTTGAAGTGAAGTCTCTGGCTCTACTGCCCCTCCTATTTCCACTATATGGAACAGCCCCGATTTAGACTGAGACTAAAATCATGGTAATATCATAATGATAGATTATGCTGAAGCCAAATATTTAATTTTTCCAAAACTTTGAAAAAGAGAGTTCCATTTATAACATGATAAAATTGATCATTCTCTTTAGGAGATTACTTCTCTTTGTGATCAGGTCCAATCATAGAGTTTAACATAGATGTATCAAATGCCTTTTGGGATTTTTAGTTAAAACTGATATTTTATTTTATATTTATTTATTATCAATATATTACCATCCCTTTTCAGAAATGATTTGCACTATTTTCTATGAATATTTGCTTTCCATTTTTGTTACAGTATATTGGCATACAGTAAAATGCACGGATTTTAACTGTGAAATCACCATGAAATAAAAACAAGAGCAAAACATTTCCATTATCCTAAAAAGTTTCCTCATACCACTTTCCATTTAATTCTCACCTTAAAATAGACAAGTGCCTGTTTGGTTTCTATCACCATAGATTAGTTTATCCTGTTCGAGAAACCTCATATAAATATGATTATTTTACACCTGGCTTTACTGGCTCATCATATTTTTAAGATGCAAGCTGCTATCATGTATTTAATTCATTTTTATTTTTGAGGATTATTGCAGCAAATAAATACATTCCAACTGATTATTCATCTATCGATGGACATTTGGGTTCTTTTCAGTGTGGGACTATTATAAATAAAGCTGCTATGAACATTCCATTATGAATATTTTTATGGTTATATACACACTCACACACACACATACATATGTATATTCATTTCTCTTGAATAAAATAAGTAGAAGTGATTAAACTATCTGTTTCTTCAGTTTTTGTATGCAGACACTCTTTGGCCCTTATTTTTAAAATCATGCATACAATCTTTTTTAAAAATTACTGATACAATTGTGTGTGTGTATCTTCCATCTGCTGCTTATTTTCTATTTATTCATTGTGTTCTTTGATCAATTTTTTTCTTTTCTTGATGTTGATTTATTTAATTTATATTAACCCATACTGTCTATTCTATTGTTTTTTTTTAAATCTATAATCTGTGTTTGTGAAATAAAGACATCATGAAATAAAGCTAGGTAAACTTTGACAATTTGTCATCAGCAAACATGTACCACAAGACCTGATAAGAGAAGCTTTTTAAGCCAAAGGAAAATAGTACCAGATGTAATCTTAGTCCTACAGGAAGAAATAAAGAGCAACAAGAATGCTGAATACATTGGTAATTGTAAAAGATCACTTTTCCTTATTTTCCTACATTTCTTACAAGATAATTAAGTGTAGTTTAAACAGTCATAATGCATTATGGGATTTAAAAAAAAACATATGTGGAATTAAAATATATGACCATAATAACTAACAATAACTAACACAAAGGGCCAGTGCTAAATGCAGTGTGTATAAGGACTAGTGTGTAAATACATTGTGCTATTGTCAACTCCTTACATTTTAATGTAAACTGGCATACTATTTGTTCAAAATTGATTTTAGAAAGTTTAGAACATGTAGTATATATCCAGAAGCAGATACACACACACACACACACACACACACACACACACACACACACACACACAGCATTATAGCTGAAAGATCAACAGAAGAGATAAGGTAGAAATAATTTTACTTTTCATATTATTTCTCTGTTGGATTTGGTTTTCACTATACAAATGTAACTGAAGCTCTCCTACTAACTATACATTTGAGGACTTCGGTCATCAGTATTGGTTTTATATACTTAATGAGGCTCTGGTACATGATAAGGTGCCTCATTCTGTTCCCCTTTACCAGGACAGCACATCATTTTGTAGCAGCTTAGTAAGTTTGAGCTAATAAGTATTCTCAAGTACTCTATTTCTTTGAAGGATTTCCCGTGGCTCTTAGAAGCATCCTTGGCTAGGAAGATATATAGCCCATGGCCAAGGAATACCTGATGAGTAAAAAAGAGGCCTCTATCCTATACCTCAAGGGTGCATGTGCCAATGGGTCCATGTTTTAGAAAAGACCAAAGAGACCACACCCTGTCTGTTATGATAATATAACAAATGTGCGTTAAATAACCAAGGCAATACACATTGGCAGTGAGGATGTGCCAGTGTCATGATTTCAGCTAGAATAATAATGCAATTCATGTTTTAATATGCTTCACTTTAAGAAATATTGGGTTATAAAGCAATTGTTTCTATGTGGGCAAAAAATTTGAATAGAAATAACAAAATTATAATGTTTACAATAAGTTGGTATTTCTTTATAAAAGCCTTAAAATAGTAATACGTTGAAATATCATTCAGCAAATATGCGTTCAATATCTTAACATTTCACTCAATGTTAAAAACTTTTACTATTCTTCTCCATCTCCAGATAACCATTCTTTCTACCTTAAACATCATATCGACTTCCTACCTTTGTTGCCTTTATGATCTACAAGCATAAGGCCACAAAGTAGCAGAAGAGCTATATGTCCAGTGCTTTCTATTCAAGTTTATATACACTTGTACCTAAGTACTTCATGATATTATAACCCATGATTATCTACTTAATAAATAAAGGAAACTTTTTTAATAATATATATTGTGCTCTTGATAAAACTATAACATTAAATGTAACCAGTAAGTTAAACAACATGATTAATTCATGGGTTTTCATGCATATCAATCATAAAATAATCTAATGTAAAGAAAAACATTAATTAAAATTAGAAATAAGTAAACCATCTTTGAATAGATCTAACACTTTATTGTAAATATAACTGACACAAAGCAAATTGCAATTTGGAAAAAAAAACATAAAAAATAAACCATAAAATATTGATAAACATTTAAAGTTTTTTAAAGAATAAAACAACTGTGAGAGAAATATGTTTTCTACATAAATATTAAGAATTTGTGCAAACCAAAAGTCAAAGATGGTTAAGATCAAGATAATATTAGAAAATACTTATAGTAAATAAATATTACATACAGTAAAATTATAAATTTACAAATAGATTAGGCAGATCATTTAAAGTACCTTGAAACCAAGCTACACAAATACAAAGAATATGAAATAGAAACTTTGAGTAATCTCCCAACACACACATATTTATAACCATTACCCTTAATATTAAAAAGTGATATGAATGAAAACAATGTATCATTTTATGTACTCAATTTTATATACGCAGTGACATGACTCACTTTGCTTTTTTTTCTTTAAAAATACTGAATTTAGCTCAATACTTGTGACGTGAATGGCTGGAAGAGGGCATGATTGGGTTCAGGAAGGCCAGTTTGATGCAGAACTTTGATCGACTTAATGTAGAGAGTGAAAGGAGAGGCTGAGCCAGTGAATGGCTCCAGGTTCATTCACCAGAGCATTATATATTGGGAATAGGATGAGCGAGGGGTTAGAGATGACTCAAATTTTTGGTCGTTGCCACCAAAAAGAGAGGAAACACTGAGAAACAACCAGATTTTGTAATTTGTATTTTTATATTTTCAAAGTGAATCCACGGAAATTATGAAAATAAGTAGCAAATATTAAAAACAGAAATAAAATGTTAAAGACAAATGTTCTTATCTTTGATGAGGGGTAATTTTCCTCTTACTCTCCATAAATGTATGTATTTAATTCTTACTGAAAACATACCTAGTTTCTTGACAATATAGTTAAGACATTTCATTTTGGGTAAAAAAAATTTTTTTGAGAGAGACAGAGAGATACAGCGTGAGCAGGGAAGGGTCAGAGAGAGAGGGAGATACAGAATCTGAAGGAGGCTCCAGGCTCTGAGCTAGCTGTCAGCACAGAGCCCGATGCCGGGCTCGAACCCACGAACCGTGAGATCATGACCTGAGCTGAAGCCGGACACTCAACCTACTGAGCCACCCAGGCGCCCCTGGGTAAAATATTTTTAAGCTATCCATTAATTTAGCCATAAAACATACAACTATAATATTTTTAAATCCAATTTTGAGTTTCTAATGAACATTAAATTTAATCAGTTCTCCTAAAATGTCTAATAAATATAAGGTCTATTATAATTCATACTCTTTATAAAGGAGGCCACTTTTATGAACCACATATAATTACAGTGATTATAACAAGAATAGTGAATGACACTTTTTACATTAGCATGTTAATAAATATAATGAAGCACAGTTATATTTTCACATACAATTTTAAAGTATGAATTCACGTTAGCACTAATTTTTATTTCACTTCTGTGTATCTTTGTTCAGCCAAAATTATGTTCCATTGTTAACAGAATTACAAATTTTCAGATTTGGTGTCATAGCATATAACTAGATTAGCAAGAACAGATGTTATTTTGCCACTTAGGGCTTCAGTTTCCATGTTTGTTCTAGATTATGCATTGTCACTCAGGGTAATGTTGCCCCTAAGAATGTAAAAATTGTTTTTGGGGAGCCAAAAAATTCTTGCTCTCTTTTCTAATGTGTTTTTTTAATGTTCATTTATTCTTGAGAGAGAGAGAATGACTGGGGAAGGAGCAGGGAGAGGGAGACACAGAATCTGAAGCAGGCTCCAGGTTCCGAGTTGTCAGCACAGAACCCCACACCTGACTTGAACTCACAAACCAGGATATCAAAAACCTGAGTCACAGTCCAACACAAAACTGACGGAGCCACCAGGCACCCCATCGATCTTTCTGAGTATAAAGCACAGATGTACCTATAGTATATAAACTGATATACTGTGTGTCTGTGGTGTTAAAATTTCATTGCTGGATAGTTAGAAAATAATATGTATAAAAAGCTTAAGAGAGAAATAAAAGACTGAGAAACACTTCAGATGGCCCATAGTATCTCTTCTATCTCTTACTTGCTTTGTTTGTGTATGAAACAAAGTCATTAGAGATTTTCATAGCCACATAAAAGTCTTATTTAATTATTAGTTTTATTTTTCAGGACCAGTTACACATATAGAAAGAGATGAAAAATATTTTTATGATAACTCATTTTCTAGGGACCCTCTTATCTTGAGTATCATCTACTTGGATGTTCCAAATTCAGTATTATTTCCTTTAGTTTATATTTTTAATATGCACTCATCTAAATTTAATCGAGTGTTGTTTTGACTTTCTAAAGGGATTAAAAACAAAATTGAATGAAGAGCAGATCATCATGAGAGATAGAAGAGAAGGTGGAAAACAAGAACCACAGCAAATAGAGCAATGCTAAGAGAATTTACCGTTATAAATGTGGCTCTTCTGTGGATGTTGGGGTTACTGACATATGTTTCTATTTTTCTGCAAAATCTACAAGGGAATTGCAAATTGTTAAGTAGGAGCCATATCTTGATCCAATTAAAGAGCTACAGTGGTTCTTAGGCAGAGCCCAGAACAATGGAACACTAAGTGGCAGGAAAGAGAGGTCAGCCAGTCTAGATGAGAGGCCTACAAAGCAGAGAATGAAGAGAACATTTTAAACCTTTTCTTTTTTTTTATTTAAAAATTTTTAACATTTATTTATTTTTGAGAGACTGAGAGAGATGGATCATGAACAGGGGAGGGGCAGAGAGAGAGGGACACACAGAATCGGAAACAGGCTTCAGGCTCTGAGCTGTCAGCACAGAGCCCGATGCGGGGCTCAAACCCACAAACCATAAGATCATGACCTGAGCCGAAGCCGGATGCCCAACTGACTGAGCCACCCAGGGACCCCTTTAAACCTTTTCTAATTATAAAAAGTGCCTGTATTGGTCAGGGTTCTTCAGAGGAGCATAATCAACAGGACATCTCTATCTATCAATCTGTCTTATCTACCTATCCACCTATCATCTATCTATCTATCTATCTATCTATCTATCTGTCTATCTATCTATCCACCTATCATCTATCTATGTGGATAGATAAAATAAAGAGTATGCTCATGCAAATTCTAAACTCAAACGTAATATAGTGGCTAAGTCCTAGGATCTACAGTCAACAAGTTGGAGACCCAGGAAAGCTGATGTGGTTCCAGAATGGGTAGGAGTCTGAAAGCAGAAGACTGATGTCCCAGCTGTAATACAGTCAGGCAGAGAAGTTTGTTCAGACTTTTGTTTCACTCAAGACTTCATCAAATTAGATGACACCGACCCATATTGAGAAAGGTAATCTGCTTGACTCAGTCTACTGAATCAAACGTTAACCTCATCCAGAAATACACTCAAAGACACACTTCAAACAACGCCTAACTAAACATCTGAGCATCCTATGGCCCAGTCGGATTGACATGTAGAATTAACCTTCAAGGTGCTTCCAGTGCTATTAAAATATTATGTTATTGGAAGTTGCATATACTAGTTCTCTTGTTTTTTTGGTTTTTTCCCCTAATAGTCTATAATCTGGAATGAACAGTCTTTTCCCCATTCTTTTGTACTTCCATTTAGAGAAGAAGAATATTTTGTCTCCTACTTCATGAAAAATGTATGACTTGGTCATTTTAAGGTGACAGTGCCATTAAAAATACAGTTGAAAAATGTTTCCAATAAGTCATCCCTGCCTTATATTTATTTAATACAATTATTTTATTCAGGGACAGGGTTGTGGTTAGTAACTTTGTCCTAAATTGGCAAGGAAGAGTATTGTTATCTGACAGATGTTGGATGGCATATGTGATTCAAATTGAAACTGTCCATAGAATCCTTAGAGAGGTGCTTCCTCCCATGAGCCATGGATTATGATTGATCTGAGGAGCCACCATCTGCTCTAACAATCTCAATACTGAGTTTGACTGATGGATAATACTGTGTAGACAGGGGTATTTTAGTAGATAAAAATCCTGCCTGGGATTTGCATAGAATTCCACCGTGGTACCTAATGCTCATGTTGCTTTTACTCTTTGAGTTTGACTTCAGTTGAGACAAATTTGACAAACATATATTTTTTACTTACATGGGACAATATTGAGTAGTGATTACTTTTTTTAAATAGTATATATTCAATGCAAAGTCATTGTAGGATGCTGAAACAATGTAGATATTTTGTTTGAATTCTTTAGCTCATTTACAGGAAATAAGCACTGTTGATGGTTATTCTTCCTGATGTTTTTTTCTCCTATGTACACACACATAACACACCACACACTCTTTAAACGTCTCACACTACACATTGTTCTGTATAATTTTTTCACTTTGCTATTAAAAAAACATTTCCCTAATTCAATATATAAATCCACTTTATGTATTTTAATTGGTGCTTCTTTCTTTGAAAAGTCAGACTGGCCTCTGTGTGACCTGTGACCTATGGTAAGCCATCTCATCCCGCTTTAATGGAGATGCTCCGCTTTCAGTGGCTTTATTTCCTAGGATGCCACACTGTATGAAATTCACATAAAGGATTCTATTGCCAAAAGCAGTTTATAAACTAGGGTCACTAAAATAACATTATTCATCAGAACATTGATTTTTTAAAAATACCTTGATTTTAACCATTCCACGTGTTTGCCTTTGAATACATACCTTCTCACTTAATTTTTCACAAGTTTCTAAATGTATTTCTCAATAATAGAATAAAAAATCATATTAAGGACTCTCCTTTTTTTCCTTAACCTGGAATGCTGGCTCATTTCTTAATCTCCTGTCAATATTTTTTCAATGTCACCTTTTCAACAATTTTATTGTAATCACTAAAAAAGGTAACTATTCCCTGACATTCTAGAATACCTCATCTTTTTCTTTAATTTTCTTTCTTCCTTTTTTTTTTTTACTTTTTTTGCCACCCACAGTAGTCATAAGCATATAATATACTATCTTATATCATTGCCTGCCTATTCTTATTAAAATACAAGTACACAAGGAAAAACATTTTCTATCTATTTTACTTACTGATATATACACAACACCAATAAGAGTTCCTAATATATAAAAGTTTTCCATATTATTATTCAACAATACAATATTTAATATATAATTGGGTAAGTGAAGAAATTAAAAAGTTAGTTTCACTTTTGTTTTCTTTTTTAGTCCTGGATGTGGTTAAAAGCAAGATTAAAATATACTTTGGTGGTTTTGGGAATAAAAAATTTAACTGAGCTTTGGGGTTGTTTCACTATTCTAATTAAGTTAAGAAAAAATATTCAGAACCTTTTGGATGTGTACTTTTCAGAAGTTTGCAAAAGGAGCTATACGAGCAGTCAATATCAGCAGACTGCATCCTAAAGATCAGAGGAGGAATCACTTAGGACACTTAGGACACTGCTTGTCTTCCCCTGTGGGGCCAGCGATAGCCCTAGATAATTGTAAGCATGGGACTCAAAACTAAATATATTGGAAATAACAAAATGTAAGGGATAAGAGGGGGTGGTAAAATTCCTCCTGTCTCCTTGCATTTCTACCTTGATTCATGAAATAGAGATTTCCACCATCTTGTAAAGATTGAGGAGGAAACTAACTTTCTCTTCTTAGTTGATTGGCAACATTTAGAAAATCATTATCATAAATGTGTTTAACCTTTTCTTTGAGTCTCCCATCTTTAGGCTGAACCCATTGTCCACTTGTCAGTGAGATTAGGCCACTGTATGATGTCTGCCACTTCCAGGGAAACTGCAGATTCCTTGGGTGTTCTGTAGGTCAGTGGGAGAGTGATTCAGTTCATTCTGTAGAGACAGTGCAAAATGCACAATGTATATTCAAGTCCAATTTTAGTAACAAATCAATCTCAATTTAATAACAAAGTTTCCAACTTCTCTCTACTTGTCTGCATGTTTTTCAATTGGAATTCCTCAGAACACCAGAAGAACTCTTTCTTAGGAAAAAATAATAAAACTTTCATACATGAAATAAAAACCATCATGTGTACTTTGCATGTGAAGTAAAACTAAACAATCTTAAGGTCTACTATATTTCTAGATTTCCATAATAAACCAGTTTCAGTAGGGAGTCGAGTTGTTACTAACTCAACTTTAAGAGGAGGAAATGAGACTTTGGAATTGGGGGATAAAATTGATATCATTGCTAAATTTTAAAGCAAAGATTAGAACACACATCTTCCAACAAAAATCTGAAATACGAGGTAGTTGCAAACCATTAAATGCTTTTAATATTCTGAACTGAAGAATATGGTATTATAGATGCTAAATGGTAGCATTAGTGCTAGGATTTGTAGCCCATTCCACAGATGGTGCCTGGCAAGACTTTTGACACTTTTGCCATCACTCAGCTTTCTTGCTAGTGACAGTCTCAAGGTTCTGTGTCTCCACATACTGAATTTACTCGTGTAAATAACTCACTTAAAGGATGAGAACATTTGACTATTACGTGAGTAAGAAATATGAAGAAGATGAAGTAGAAAAGTGTGAAGTAATCACCTGTTACCCTGTCTGAGCAGTAAGGATATTTTTACAGTCTGGATGAGGTTTAGCACTTGTTGTTTTTTGTTTTGGTGTTTTGTTTTGTCTTGCTTGCTCAATGTTAGTTGTGATCTCTATTAGAAAATTGAAACTGCCTCATTGAAACACCTATCCATTTTGGTTAAAGTGCTTCTATGATTGTTTTCTAGCTGTGTTATCTTTCGTTCATGATCTACTGTACAGATCAGAAAGGTCATGATAGTGTCTTTCTCTAGGTCAGGCAATGCAGAAAGCTGACACAGTACTGGAAATGTTGTTCATTACACATCTCTAACATTGGAAGCCTCAGTGTTGCTCTTGACCTTTGCTAAGATAATTGGTACCAATTATACAAACTAAATGCACATTAATTATTGGTGTGAAACTGGCTAAAACTGCACAGAAATATCACACCTACGATTAATTAGTTGAACAGAGCAATCATTTGAAAAGAATAGGAATTTTTCACTTTGTTTTGGAACTTCTGTCTTCATGGCTCAATGGTTATAAAAGAGTAGTTGTCAAGGCAACTGTGTGGAGTAACTGCTAAATACATGGTGTAGTTGTGAATGTGTGAAAGCAAATGAGAAATCCAATTGATTTCTATCTACCTACACTATGGGTAACAGTGAGGGTTTGCTGCTTGCAGCAGTCTGATTTTCCTTGTGTGATAAACATTGAATGCATATGAACAAACCATGCAAAAACGCATTCTCACTTTTGTACCTTTATATCTGCTACACTTCCACTTGGAGAGACTCCGTGCAGTGATACCAAGTTACCTTCAAAGCTCTCCTTTCTCTTGTGAAACAGTATGTATTCCAAAAAGCTGACTTAAATGACATCTTTTCAGTGGTCTTTATGCCTTTTTGGTATTTGAGCAAAATTTTTTAACGTTGGTACAATGTAATTCTTAGTTCATTTCTTTATGCAAATATTAACGATGTTTATTTTTCCTTGAGAGACTAAATATTCTTTGAGATCTCCCTTTTTTTCATGCACATAACAATGCTGGCGCAGAACAGGTGGCAGTTTGGCAATTTGACACAAAACAGCAATGCTCCTCTTATGAAGCCTCCAAATGGTATATTCGGAAACATTGATATACAGTTACCCTACTATTCTTCAAAATGTAGGAAAGATTGACATAGCAATAATTATGGTATCATCTTCAACAGTTAATCTATAGGTACTGAGGAAGTTGTATGAAAAATTTAAAATTCCTAAGAGTAGATAGTACAAATCTTTTGGATTTATCTGTTGGATAAATCAATGAGGAAGTGTTAGATTGCAAGTGAGGTGACTCTTCAGAGACCGGGATTTGCAACTACAGGCCAATGGAATGTATAATGTCATTATGTTATTAATAAGAAAATGGATGTATCATATTTTGGAGCATTGTTGTTTGGTGTCATTTATAACATAAGACTGTGTTTTAATGACATATGAAGAATTACAGCAGTTAAAATGCATACACTTTTGATATTATGCTTCAATGACCCTAAGATCATATTAATGCCTGAGCATAGGTACTCATATATTAAAAACAATATCAGATTATTATTTCTAAAATATTCAATGAGAATGAGATGAGACTGATCAAACATTTCAGGGTGTTAATCATTTGCTATTATTTTATTCTTTTTATGATTTATTTTATTTACAGTTATCAAAAGCTATTTATAGATTTTAAAAAATAAGGACAATTTTTTAAATATCAATTTTTTTTTAGAAATAGAGTATGCTTGTGAGAGATGGAGACAGAATCTAAAGCAGATCCTGTTATATATCTTATTCTGTTTTCTGAGGATGAGAATATTATCCATTTGAAGTCTACTTCTAATGAATGTTGTCCCACAATTTAAAATGGAGGTAATGTCAGCTTAGCACATACATGAAAATGTCCAGTATAGTAACTTCTGTACTCAGGGCATCCACAGTACAATTATCTGAAGTTCATAATGTGTATTTATTTCTATTAAACAGATGGGCTGTCATTTCCTTTAAGAACTACAGAGAATTGTTCTGTCTTTTATGAGAAGCAGGACATCAGGCTATTAGCTTCATTGTCATTGTCCATTTCAACATCAACTTAGCTGATGGCTCCTGTTCATCTCGCTATCAGCTTGAATGTTACTCATTGAAGTCAGTCTCTGCTGCTCATTGACTGAGTACACTGACATGATGTGAAGAGGCTGAAGAAAAAAGTTACAGGAAAATCCTTGGATCACTCACAGTTGCATGAAGAACTGGATCATACTAGCAGTTCTATTCTAGTAAGTCATACACAGATGGTATGTCTACTATAGTCACTATAGTTACTCATTTTTTATGTCTACTATAGTTACTCATTTAAATGCAGAAAAGTGAAGATATTATCATGTCTTTCATTTTTCTATTTCCTTGAGAAATTCTGGCATTTTGTTGTGCTTTCTCAGCTTCTGTTTGGATGACTTCAAGAATGGAGGCCAAATTCTCAGTTCCTTTTTTGTTTGAATGTCCCAGTTTGAGTAAAATTGTTAAATATACTATGTCAAAAGTCTTGCTCGGGTCCTATTTTGGCTCTTTCAAGCTAAGAAGCATATAACTATTATATATAGAGAGAGAGACTACTTTTTTTTCATATATATATATATATATATATCTCACAGTCATTAAGGTTATGGACACGTAACTGACTCAGCTACTCAGGCACCACAAAAAACTAAGAATGTTTTAAGGTAGATTATAATTTGAACATTTGTAGTAGATCATCTGCCCAGAAAGACCTACCATTAAGAACAGCCAAGCCATAGTGGGAGAAAATATTCAAAAACATACATCTAAGAAAGGACTTGTCTGCTCTCTGATATTAAAAAGATTTAAAAACAAAACAGAATAAAAATAAGAAACAAATTTGAACTGACATTTCAGAAAGGAAGATGGATCAATGTCCAGTAGACATAAGATTTCATGCTCAACATCACTTGTCATCAAAGAAGTTCAAAATTTTAAAAACCACATCTCTCTGCATAGCTAAAATGAAAAATATTAGTGACATCAAATGTTGGAGATGATGTAGAACAAGGGTTGAAAAATATGATCCATGGGCTAGATCTGTTGTTGTCTTATTAAAGAAATTTCTACTAGAACACAGCCATGTTCATTTCTGTGGATGCTTTCTTACTGCAATAGCAGAACTGAGTAATTGCAACAGAGAAGGTATGGCCCACAAAGCTAAGACCTTTACTTGCTAGCTCTGTATAGAAAAACATTGCTGACCCCTGACAAAATAGTATCAGAACCCTTGATGATAATCCCATTGCTGTTTGGCAGGTAAAATGCTTCAAACAATTTGGAAAACTATTTTACAATTTCTTAAAAAGCTGTATCTACCTTACAACTCAACAGTGCACCACCCAACATTTATTCAAGAGGAAAACATATATCCACATTAAACACTGTGCAAGGATGATCATTAAGCGTTATTCATTTTAGCCCCAAACTACAACCTCAACAAGATTAGGAAAACATGGGAATATTCATGCAATAGAATACTTCTCAGCAATATAAAAGAACAAACTACTGAAATATGTAGCAATCCCAAAAGCTTAATGCTGCACGGAAAAAGCAGACACAAAATAGAATGCATATTTATATGAATTTTCAAAAAGGAAATTCACATATGATGATCGAATTTAGTTTGCTTTGATATGGGGATGCATTACCATACAAAGGACACAGGCTAACTTTTGGAGTGATGAAAATACTCTGCTTTATTAGTGGTGAAAATTGCATAAATCTATGATTCTGTGAAAATGGATTGAAATGTATGCTTAAAACTGGATCCTTTTATTTAATGTTTTTATACCTAAAAAAATAAATTAGTCACATGGTTATTCTAGCCAAGTTGGGAATAATGTGTCCTACCTGGATATTTGAATGCCTAGTTTAAACCATACTACTATAAAAAGAGGAAGAATTAATTGAGACAGATAATAGTTTGTGCAACAATAATATATGGTAACTGGCTAGAAGGAGTCTGAATGTTGGCATGGTAGAGAAATATGCAGGAAACTCAAGTTTTTGATAAGTATCCAATTATTGGATTTAAAAACTGAATTTTGGTAGAATATAAATTAAAAATAAAATATAACGGTAATTCACAAAAGAGCTAAAAAAAGAGTATAAATTAAATAAAGATTAAGAAACATGCCACATAAAATAAACATATTCATAGCATACTGAAATTCTTAATCTAAGCATATTAAACTGTAAGGTAAACCATAGTAATATACTATTTCTTATCTTTCATGTTTTCAACAATTGAGAGATTGATAGCTCCTAGTAAAAAAATGCCAAAGGCGTCTGGGCAGTTCAGTCAGTGAAGTGTTGACTCCTGGTTTTGGCCCAGGGTTTGTGAGTTCAAGGTCCATTTAGGGTTCTGCGCTGGCAGTGCAGAGCCTGCTTGGGATTCTGTCTCCTTCTCTCTCGGTCCCTGCCCAGCTTGCACTCTATATCTCTCTCAAAATAAATAAAAATAAACTTTAAAAAAAGTGCCATGAAAGGGCAGGGATAAACTGACCGTTTCCGTGATGAAGCGGTTCTGATTCAACAGAATCCTATTTTAATAAGACTGACCTGTGGGTTCATGTAAAGTTCTGTCACTCCTATTACTGTTGAGTTGTACCTCTCTTGGATCATTCCTAAATTTGTGGTTCATTCTCATCACAATTTACCATCTGGTCTCAGCTGTAATTGAAGGTAATTAAAGCAAAGGTCTGTAACCACACTTGGGACAAAGCACTAGAGAGGAGAATGTTCAGGGACTTCAGGAGTCATCTGAATTGAAAATAATAGAGATCCATGGAGAGATTGGGCAGTGGACATTTGCAGCCAGAGACCTCATATCCAGGACAAGTTTATGACAGATAAGAGCATCTTCCTATTAACATAATGTATACGTAATATGTATTGTAGGAACAAATAAGTAAATAGCAAAGAAAGACTCCCACGGTTAAGCAGGATAAAAAAACAGAATGATTTTATTTGCTATGTTAACATAAACCTCGCCTTATATTAAAATTATTAAAGGGATGATTCATCTTCCAATGGTTCATTTTAAAATGATAATCCAAATGCCAAAATAAAAATAAGTTCAGCACCTGAAACACAAACAAGAGAGCTGAAAACATCTTTATATGAATTTCCTCTTTTGTGAGAAGAGAAGTGGCCAAAATGCATGTATCAAATGCTACAGAATCTGAAAAGGATTTTCAGCGAATAAGAGACGAAGTTACACTTCGGATCTGAGCCAGTTTGTGTGTCCACCGCTGCCCTGGGTTTGTGACTCAAGGATCTGAAGTGCTCCGCGTTTGTTCCAGGAGAGGGATGGAAGTCTACGAACTATGGATAGATGCTTGTCTGAAACCGTTCAGATGCACAGAGCTGTGAAACCAATGAGCTGTCACATCCACAGTATGTGTCTGGACCGGCTTCACTTGAGTGGTTTTCTTTCTTGGAACTGTCCGACAAATCAAAGGCGTGGATTCTTCTATCTGTAGCTGCAGTGAACTTTTTGAAAATAACTTGTTTCCACTTGTTGGTTGCTTTTACTCTTGCAAATTGTATTGGTAAGAAACTTCAACTGGAAGAAGTTCAATAGAATTTAATATTTAGAAATACTTTTTAAAATATACACAGGGGCGCCTGAATGGCTCAGTCGGTGAAGTGTTCAACTTTGGCTTGAGTCATGATCTCACGGCGTGTGGGTTCAAGCCTCTCGTCAGACTCTGTGCTGATAGCTCAGAACCTGGTGCCTGCTTCAAATTCTGTGTTTCCCTCTCTCTGCTCCTCCCCTGTTCACGCTCTGTCTCTTTTTCTCAAAAATAAATAAACTTTAACAAAAATTTAAAATATACACAGAAATGGAAAAACGATATGTTTATGGTCGGCCAGAATATAAGTGATATACATAAACTACCTATGGGTGTGTCCCTGACGTATTCATCTTAAAAGTAAGCTTATAGGGGCATCGGGGTGGCCCAGTCATTGATTGTAGGGCCATTGATTTTGCCTAGGTCATGATCTTGTGGTTCATGAGTTCGAACCCTGTATCAGGCCGTGTGCTGAGAGTGTGGAACCTGCTTGGGATTCTCTGCCTCCTTCTCCCATTGCCCCTCCCTCCCTCACACCCTTGATCTCAAAATAAATAAATAAACTTAAAAAATAAAGAAAGCTTATTAACTCGGGATTGTACTAAAGCAGAAATTTTGGAAGCTTTGATTTATGCATCTCTGCTTAGCCATGCCATACACTACTTCCAAATCATTTGACTTTATGCTTTAATTGCATAGCACCTGTCATCATTACAATCCATTTTATTGCCAAGGCAATTAATTTGCCTTTAATGAAGAGAAGTAAAAATAAGTATCTCTTCTAATTTTTTTACTACCTTCTGTCTCCCCAAGATTCTCATATATTTAAAACTCCCCTATGTATTCAACAGGATAACTACTATTAAAACTGATCTTCGGTTGCTCATTCATCAAATATTTATTGAGGATATATTTTGGAATATATCAGAAGACTAGTCCATTGTTTGTTTGTTTGTTTTTAATTTTGTGAGAAGCAGCATAGATACTACGCTGATTTTATAGAATAAAGAGGATGAATCAATGACTGGCAAGCATGTACTCATCCTTATACCCAGGCCAGAAGTCTCTAACATACACAAACACTTGCCCCTTTCCTGATGCACTGCCCTAGGCAGTCCCTAGGCTGTCCCTTACTAGCCATCCTGCCAAACTGGCGTGAGAGAAAAAGACAATTTCCAGCTTTTCAGAGTAATTGGTTTATTGTGGCAGGGTTTTTAAAATGTTGAGAGATAAAACATTTTTAAAAACTTTTAAAAAGTGGGGGTGGTGGGAGCGCCGGGTGGCTCAGTCAGTTGAGCATCTGACTCTTGATTTCAGCTCAGGTCATGAACGTGGGTTCGAGCCCCGTGTCAGACTTGATGCTGACAGTTGCAGATCCTGTTTGGGATTCTCTCTCCCTCTCGCTGCCCCTCCACCACTCATGCCCTCGCTCTTCCTCTCTCAAAATAAATAAAAGCCATTTTTTAAAAATTAAAAAAATTTTTCAGTGATAGTAGTTCTAATTTTTATAGAGTCTCTGAAATATTCTAAAAGCCAGAAAATGAAAGTCTTCTTAACAAATCCCCCTATCTGACTTTTGGGACTATATTTTGAACTATTATAATAAGAACTGTTAGTATATCAAAGCTGACACCTATTAAAAGTGAAATAGTAGGAAGGTAAGATTTGTAAACATACATATATATGCGCATATATTGTATACATCTACGTATTATGTATCTATTCATATATACGCACATACGTATATTTGTGTATTAACAATTTCCAAAGCTCTTCTCTGCCTCTAAGTATATTTCACACTCTCTTCATAGAAGACTCCAGTCACCTGTCACCTCCTCAGAGAGAATTCATTTCTCCATCCATTTGCCCTGGTTTATTTTTCTTCATAGTGCTTCCCTTTGTTATGTCTTCTTTTGTTTATTTTATGTCTTTGGGTTTTCTGCCGCTAAAATAGGCTCTCTATGAAAAGAGAGTATTTTTCTCTGTCATTTTCGCCATTGTATCCTCAGAACCTGGCATCATACCTGACACAGATTTGATACTCAATGAGCATTTATTATGTACAGTGTATTGTGAGCACATGGCGGGATCTCTATTTTCTTGATAGTAAAGCAAATTCAAATCTTGACTTGCATAAGGTGCACAGCAAGGAAGTAACTTAATCTCTTCGTCTTTGTTCCTTCTCTCTTAGCACTTCCAAATCTAGTGTTGCTTGAACTTGTTGGTTGCTTTTACTCTTGCAAATAGTGTTGGTAAGAAACCTCAACCAGAGAAGGTTCAATAAAACCTAGTAATAGAAATACCATTTAAAAAATACACAGAAATGAAGAAAGGGCACCTGGGTGACTTAGCTCAGGTCATGATCTCATGGTTTGTGAGTGCGAGCTCTGTGTCAGTCTCTGTGCTGACAGCTCAGAGCATGGAGCCTGCTTCAGATTCTGTGTCTCCCTCTCTCTCGCTGTCCCTCCCCTGCTAATGCTCTGTCTCTTTCTGTCTCTTAAAAAATGAGTAAACATTTAAAAAAATTTTTTTAAATATGTACACAGAAATGGAAAAAAAATTCAATGGTGTTATCTTAAAAGGAGACTGACATTTTTATAATCATTAAAAACATGATAAACAATTATAGATAAACTCCCTATGGTGTGTTCCTGATTCATTTACTTTGTAAGAAAGCTTATTAACTCAAGATTGTACTAAAGCAGAAATTTTGGAAGCTTTGTTTTATGCTTCTCTGCTTAGCTATGCCATACATTACTTCCAAATCATTTGACTTTATGGTTTAATTGCATAGCACCTGCCATCACTACAATCTATTTAATTGCCACTGTAATTAATTTGCCTTTAATGAAGATAAGTAAAAATAGATAGCTCTTCTAATTTTCTACTACCTTCTTCTGTCTCTCTAAGATTTTCATACATTTTTTCTTCTTTATGTTAACAATGAATCTCACTTAAAAGCAAGTTCTCAGATGTTAATATTAAGTTGGATGCCTTCTGTGCAATCACAGATTGATAGAAGAATCTCAGGAGATATATTTAGGATTTATGTGGAATGACAAATATCTCTTTTTATAATTAAGTAGCATTTGTAAGAATGCTATGATTCTTTCCATTTGATTAAAATGTATTTTAAAATATGTGGATAGTGTATTTGGTTGAATTTTAAAGTTCTGGCACAATCCTAACTTTTCAAAGTTTCAGTTAGGAGCAGGTAGGTAATAAAAGTTTTCATAGGTGATATCTCAAAACAATGACCTTGAGACAAACTTAAGTAGCAAAGAGAAATAGTTCACATGCTTAGGTAGAAGTAGATGTGGATTTAAGTTAGAAAAGGGTCAACAGTCAAGGAAACCAGGCCTGGAGTCAAGTTACAGGACTGAATGTGGTATCTCTATAAGCTCCCCCCCCCAAAAAAAAGAGGGGGCTCAGAGACTTAAAAAACAAGAACTGGTAAAACTAAATATATTTTGGCTCTGATATGTAATAACATATCTCTTCTGTTGACTCAAAAACTTTTGATGGAAGCTTCTGCCTAGCTCGTGAACTTGGGATGAAAAAGAGACAAATGTTTAAGAATCCAAACACAAAGCAAGTATCAAAACAACTCTATCAGAAGTTAAGAAATGGGAGGAAAATACACATCCTTTACAAATTTCAAGATATATTAGAAACCTTGTTCAGTTCCACATTATGTAAGGGGAAAAGCCTTAAAGATAATTGTATTCAAAAAATTAGGTGAGCCAAATCTTTCTGTGGTGGGGGAATTGGAGATATCCAGTTAAATAACACTCAGGACACAATCTCCTTAAATTAGTTTCTCTCTGTCCTGATCTTATGCATCTGAATTTTCAGAATTCTGAATCTGTGAGCCGTTTTCACATCTGTCCTCTTTCATGAGTGCTTTGCATTTAATCTAGCAGATCCAGGGCATTAGTGAAAACCTTTGAGATACAGGGATTCCCACATAAAAGATTTCATCCTTAGGTTGCTGAAGATTCCAGGTTAAAACTGGAAAATGTCTTTCTGAATATTTGGATTATAGAAAAACATATGGGTTAATAAGTGAGACATTTGAGAGACTAATTCTTTTTTTTCCCACTTTCTAGTGAAGTTAAAGGCCATATGCTTTTGTCCTTTTCATAAAGATAAAAACATAGTTTTCTATTGAGTGCAATGGCATAATTACAAAGAGAGTCCCTCTTTCCTTTAGCATGGAAAGTAGGTTTACATGGACTGTTTTCTTCATGCTAAAGAATTTCTGGTGGAGTAAGGGCAGTGCTGAAGATAAAAGGCCCTGTTTTCCCATCAGGTGGTGGTAGAAAGGGCAGTTATGTTTTACCTTTTGGTGGTAATTTTTTTTGTAAACAGAGAGAGGCAGAGAGATAAAGGGGAAGGGAGGAAGGAGAAATAAATTTAGAAATGAATTCATCCTTTGAAGGAATTAGTGTTTAAGGAAATCAGTGATCTTTCAAAGAAATATATATTATATTAAGATACATTGATCATATTTATATATTTCATATATTTAAAGGGAACAAAACTTTTCACCTAGGAGCACAATAATTGATTCAAACATGAGCCCACCATTGTTTCAGCTATGACTCCCGTTCATCTTTCTAGGTCAGAGTTTTAAATCAGTGGCAAATGACCTACAGTAAACCTGATTAACTGATTTCTTAGCATAACAGGAATTTGAATCATTTTCAAAATCAACTTTAGTTCTTGCATCTGGCAAACTGGTACTGAGAAGTCTCTTCCTGTTACCAACCAGACATTACTCTTTTTGGGCTGTGTTTCACCTGCTCAAATAGAAAACACTTTAATCCGCATTCCTTCAGTCAGTTGTTTGGCCTCAGTTTTATATCCTAAGAACAATGACAGCCACTCCCTCTAGGAAGCCAAAATTTATTCTACTTCTTTTGTCCTTGACACTTTTCAATGTATCTTCTTGAAAATATTTTTGCTAATAGGAATCTAAGAGTTTTTGTGTTTGTGATGAAATTTTGTCAGATGTATACTCTTATTTACATCCACAGGGGGAAAAAGCAATCAACTAGAAAATTAATAGTTACTTGTCATCTTTCTATTGGGGGGAATAAAGTTGAGTGTCCCTTTCTCAATTCAACTCAGTCACCTTTTTAAAATAATGTGCCGCACTATTCTCTAAACACACACTCATACACTCATGCATATATATTGTAAGGTACTTTATAGTAGCATTTGTACTCTGCAAATAGTATATATCCACGTAACATATTTTATGTTATACCATCTACCATCCCAAACATATCTAATAATGTGGTTAGACGTGTAGACAGCCATTTCTGGGGCAATGCATTACTACTTGTAGAAATGATATGAGTCTGGAGGTAATAGGTAGATAATAAAATTTCTCCTGCCATGTAGGAGTTCCCATGACAGCCATGCAATGACAAGGTGACCTATATATAATTGCACATTACAAACCTTTTGGAAAATGAACGCTATCCCCAATGTTGGAGTATTCTTTCTCAAAAAGACTCCAAGAAACTCATATAAGAGGCAGAAGTCATAAAGATTTTAAGAAAAATAAAGAGGAAAGGTAAAAATTGTTCTACCAAAACATCTAAACCTATTTTTTTGGGACTAACAGCTCTAAATCATGAGACAGGAGAGCCTTTTAATAACAAGAGCAGGAGTATGAAAGGGGCAGTAATTTTAACTTAAAAGCCAGCAATATACAATGCTAATGCCAATTAGCACAGCAGTGGTCATGGAAACCTTTCACTTCCAATTACAGCCCCCACCCTGCAGAATGTGGGACCCCCACTTCCATGCTGCTCTTGCTTGGTCACACCCCTTCACTCCTTAACCCCTTCCTATCCACTTCCACCTCCCCTGCTCTTGACAAGGTTTTGTCACAGTTATTTGAAATACGACTGATTTTATAAAAAGCTTCTGAAGCTTCACAACTTGAACTTGGTAATATCAAAAAACCTTTAAGAGCATTTTCAAATTTGAAAATGTTTCTCTCAAGCTTATTTCACATAGGAGCCATAAGATTTCCAGAAAATGAGTTCTGGCTCTCTGTGTTTCAAGCCTCATCTTTGACACATTTTTCCCTCGTTTCCAGGGCTGAGAACCATGGAATATGTTCACACTACAACACGGCCTTGGGCCCCATACCTTCACATCAATTTGCTAAGTAAGTGCCAGGCAAAGGGTGGGGAAAATCCCAGAAGCCATTTCTGCACCAAAAGATGACTCATAAAACACATATATGAACAGATATGACTGCCGCCCCAGAATCATATTGCACAAAATGGAAATTAAATATCTTTCATGCAATTGTTCCTCAGCTGGATTCTAAAATTGCCCATTGCTGTTCCAAGGCCACTGGACAGGAGGGGATGATAAGAGAACGTGGAGTGGTGAGAGGCAGTGATATGAATGGGTTTTGCTTATTTTTCTCCTCAAATTTTCAAAAGCGTAATACCCTGTGAGTACCTGATAAGTATGCTTCCCAGGGCTGGTGCTTTTGAAGCTTATGCTTCAACTTTTCTAGTGTGAGCACTGTGCCTTTTAGATTTTAACAGGCATTAAAGATTTACACCATTATAGACCTTAATAGACATCCTCTATCCCTATTCTGGCCAGCTCCGGGATTCTAATCCAGGCTAGAGCTTCAGCATAAGCTCTGTGAGGGCAGTCCTGATCCTGCCCAGAACTGCATGCCTGGCACCTGTGGCTATTTGGTACTAGACCCAGTCCACCAGAGACTTGTGAACACACGAATGAACTAACTGCACCTATCTTAATTTTAATTCAAAAGTGCCTGGCTCTCTATAATACGTTTATTTATGCCACTTCTAAAATCATGCCTGTGTCTAAATGTTTCTTCATACCGCAAACACTGGATTGCCTACAGATACATTCTTATGAAGCCTCTATATTTCATCCCCAGTCATGGAGCATATGCAAAGCAAATCTTAGCTTTAGGCAAAGACGAATGCTAACCTTAGAAATATGTATCTAGATCTTTGAACTCTGAAGAAGAAGAATACCAAAAACTGAGGGCTGCCAGAAAGGGGGAAAGTGACTGAAAGACAGTCATTTCCCCTTTCTTGGTTACTTTCAGGTTTTTGAAGATGTGAAATTACATTTCTTGATGTCTTTAAAATTCTGCGAGTTGGATTCTTATCTACTTTTAACACTGAAGAACAATAAAACTGAAAAATATCAAACAGTTTGTTCAAGTTATCATGAGTAAATAATGAAGCTGAGAATTTTGTTGAGAACTCTGGTTCCTGAACCGATGATCATGCTTCCTGCCATACATGAAATTTACCAGTATTAAATCAGGCAAATACATTGTGTCTTCAAGTCTATGGTAAATACATTCTTTCTTAGGCTACTAACAAAATAGCTTATCACTAGATCCAGTCCCTCTGACTATTTTTTTTTTAAGTGGCATCTTCTTACTTGAAAAGGCCTGAAATATTAATATTGGGGAAGATTCATTCAATACAAAGATATGTCTTCTTTACTTCAAAACTTAGGGATCTTTAAATAACAAGCTGAGATAAATAAAGCATTTCATTTTCAGGTAATGTTGAAGGTGAAAAAAGACAGAATTAGCATGGAAAGTTGTAAAGAGGACTGAAATTCACTAAGGAGGGAAGATGTGGGTCTGATGGGAAAGTATAGGGCACTGGTGAAAAGAGCTCTAATAAATTTGGTAGTAGTCACAGATCATGGGAGGAGATTATCCTAAAAATAATAACAAATGTGATATAGTGACATAAAACTATGGACTTCTCAATTTTTTTTCTTTCAGACTACTGTGACAGAAGAATGCATACATCTCCCAAGTAAGTGAATGATAGGCATAAAATAAAGATCACTTGAGCATCCAGGATCAGAAACAGGTGAGGCTAAGGATGACCAAGGCTGAGCAGAGCTGCCACTCAGCTGGGATGTGTGTTGTCTGCTAAATACACATTCATGGGCGTTTCACTGCTGGAAGTGAAGGGCCAAGGTCATCATTCCCTGTAGTATTATTGGAGAAGCTGAGGTCCAGAGTCTTCTATTTTCATTGTATTGTATGGCTTTTTAATTGTATCCAAATTAAATAAGAGAACTTTAGTGTTTATTTTATTTTTGAGAGTGATAAACGGAGTATGAACAGAGGCGGACAGAGAGAGATGGAAACAGAATCTGAAGCAGTTTCCAGGCACAAAGCTGTCAGTACAGAACCTCACGTGGGGCTCGAACTCCCAAACTAAGAGATCATCATCTGAGCTGAAGTCAGATGCTTAACTAACTGACAGAGCCACCCAGGGGCCACTTAATTGTATTCAAATTTAGCTTGCTGTTGATTCAATTACAAATAAATTATTTATCATATGACACACATACATCAGTTTTAGGAACTAAGAGAGGTAACATCTCATTGATTGAAAATTGGCCTTACCAGCTAGTTGCTTTGACTCTTCAGGCAAAATTCATTGAGGGCAAGAGCAGGATATACATCTTGCTCATTGAAGGATGAGTTCTGTACCTTTCAGTAGCAGCCTGAAAGACCTCAAAGAAGAGCATGTTAGGATAAATTAGGCCAACAAACAGTGGATAGGCAAAATCTCCTACATCATGATATTTGTGTCACATTGTTTAAGTGCACTTTATTGAAAGCTGCTATGAATCCTTTCAGGAAGTAGACAGGGCATAAGTTATGGGTTAGTCCGCATGCCTGCCTGGGAGTCAGGGGCCCCATATGACAGCTTTACTCTTACGGTGTGGTATTTGGTGACTGCTCCATGTCTCTGAGCTCCTAAACTCAGGATTAGCAACAAAGCACAGAACACAGAACACTGAACATCAAACACTGACAGACTGTCAATGATATAAAAAGATACCGTGAGAACCGTCTGTACATTCCTTGCTATTTAGAAGCTCTTCTCACTGTCCACTGTCCATGCTAAGTCTCCCAACTTGTATGACTTTGTGAATCTTTCGCTCCTCAGCCCTAGCCAGAACAAATTTACCCCTGATTCTCCTGCTACATAAACAGAGTTTATAGAGGGAAACTTGGGATATTTGTTTTCCTTTGCTCCTTTCTTAATAGTTGTTTTTGGATCAGTGAGCAGATGAATCACAACTGTCTACCTGGCCAAATAGCACTCTGTGTTTACATGCCAGTCTTAAAGGCCTTTAGGGGAATCTATTTCCATTTGCTGTGAAGCTGTTTAAATAAAGGCCCTTGTCATCAGCCTTGACAACCTTGTCACTGAAACAGTAAAATATATTGTATTTAATCACTAGGAAATAATAGATACAAACCCAGGGAACTATAAATGAAATTCATTGTTAGCAAAAGTCTGTAACAAGTCATATCTTGGGCACTTTTAACCCACAAAATACTCTGTCCAGTCTTACATTCAGAAAAAATCTAAAGAGGGCTGCCTGCGTTGCTTAGTCAGTAAAGCATCCAGCTTCAGCTCAGGTCATGATCTTGCAGTTCATGGGTTCGAGCTCCTCACTGTGAATTTGGAGGCTAACTAAAAAGATAGCAGAGGGGTGCCTGGGTGGTTCAGTCAGTTAAGTGGTCGACTTTGGCTCAGGTAATGATCTAACAGTTCATGGGTTCGAGTTCCACTTTGGGCTCTGTGCTGGCGGCTCAGAACCTGGAGCCTGGTTCAAATTCTGTGTCCCCCCTCTCTCTGCCCTTCCCCTGCTTGCATTTTCTCTCTCTCTCTCTCTCTCTCTCAAAAATAAATAAATATTAAAAAATATATATTTTAAAAAGAATATATCTACAGGTAAGTCTTATTATTATGGGTTTTTAAATTAAAGTCAAATTTACAAATCTTATTTTACTCTGTTTATAATTTAACACAAATTTGCTAAAATCTAATATGTTCACATTATGCAAGGATTAGAAATGTAGGGATGAGGGGCACCTGGGTGGCTCAGTCGGTAAAGCGTCCGGCTTTGGCTCAGGTCATGATCTCACGGTTTGTGGGTTTGAGCCCCACGTCGGGCTCTGTGCTGACAGCTAGCTCAGAGCCTGGAGCCTGTCTTCAGATTCTGTGTCTCCATCTCTTTCTAACCCTCCCCTGCTCATGCTGTCTCTCTCTGTCTCTCAAAAACAAATAAAAGACATAAAAAAATTAAAAACAATACATAAAAAATTAAAATTAAAATTAAAAAAAAGAAATGTAGGGATGAGTATGCCAAACTTTAATATACATGGATAGTTGGCAACTGATAGTTGAAGAGGCAGAAAAGAATATAAATGGGACTTTGCCAGAAATAATTCAGGTCAAAATGCAATACAGGGTGAAACACAATCAGAAAAAAAAGTGGCAAATTAATTCTTCTTTAGGGAGAAGACAAGGAAGGAGAGACAAGGAAGTGTTTTCAAATATGAATCTGAATTCTTATAGAAAGAGGGAAAACTTTTCCCATGGAGTGCTCTAGGAGAGGAAGGTGAGGAAGCATTTCAGTCAGAGAATAACCATAACAGAGATGTAGAGATGGGAAGGTTGATAGAATATTTAGAGAATGATGTTAATTTGGTGTCAGTGAGTAAAAAGTTGCCAACAGGGACATGGCAGGAAAAATGGTAATAAAGTAGACTTGGGCCATCTTGGAAAATGCTTGTATACCAAGCCAAAGATCTGGGCAATTATGACTTACACTAATTTTTAAGCAGATTTAGTAGACACAGGTTGATTTTGTTTACCCAGCCTTTGCCCCCTCCCTCCCACTCTGCCTTTTTATTCTTCTAATAATTGTATTACACTTATTCTTTGGAGATCCAACTCTTCTCCACTTATAGTCAACATGAGTCAGGTAAAGAAGATATCTCTGGGTTTCAGATCCAAGAGTGGGCATGTGAACTACGCCTGTCAGCCAGAAGTTTCTATTCTCATGGTAACAGAGATGGATTGAGGGTTAAGTAAAAGTGACTCACATTTGTTCAGTGAGAATTTGCTATAGGGATCAGTGAACAGAGTCTAAAGTTAGAGACTGAGTAAGGACTGAATTCAACCAAACCTAAATCCAGAAATAAACCTGAAATTTGTAGTTTGAACTGAACTTCTTTTTCATGTAAATAAAAAATTAAGATAAAATCACATATTTACATATTTTTTAAGTATGTGTTGTACATAGATCAGTATCATTCTGACACTGGAGGATAGATTTCTAGAAAAGAGAGTGGGGAAATGGACATGAGATAAGCACATTAGCACTAGGGAAGATGACGAGGGCCCACGCTGAGGCAGTGTCCCTCCCATCGGAGGATGGAGGACATACCTATTGTACTTTTCTCTCTTGGATTCCGAGCTCCCCACTCAGGTCCTAGAATGTAGGTGGTCCTCAAAATTTATTAAATGAGTGACCAGGCTATTAATTTAAGATAGAGAAGGTTATGAAACATATGAGTAATGGTGAAGGAAACTGAATGATTTAGGGATTTAGTGAGAACAACTGGACGTACAGTAGTGGCATTTTTTAAGCTAAATGATGAAAAGGAAAAATTAAGAGAAGTAGGATGAAATAGGGGCAAATGAAGAATACAGATTTGCCTAAATTGTAGCCAGTGTTATTTTTTTTTTGGCTTTTGGTTTATATTACTATTGTTGTTGTTGCTGTTGTTATTACTACTATTACTATTATTACTAGTGTTTCCCAAAGAAGGCTATGGGTAAGACTGATATGCTGTGATTTCCTCTCTCAAAAGTATAGAATAATACTGAGAAATTTCAGGTATGTTAAAGAAAATCTTCTGGAAAGGGAAAGGAATATACTATACAATACAAACCAGATAAACACACACTACAACAAACTAAATGTAATGCTTGGATTTTGAACAAGAGAACTTTAGTTTTCTGTTAATGCTAATCCATGAGGAGATTGCACACTCATTAGCAGGATGCATTCAGCAAAGAAGAGTAATAGAGACTGCAAATTTCCTTCTGAAACTAATGAGATGTTAGGAATTAATTGTGGCTTCCAGCTCTTTGCTCCACACCACTGATGGGTCAGGGCTCATGCAGCTCCATATCCTACTCTACCAAACACCATATTTGTTTCCAAGTTATAAAACTGTACAGAGCTTGGAGATGAGCCAGGCATCCAACTTCTTTTCAAGCTGTTGTTAGTCCATGATCTTTCCATAGTAAATGGCATTTTAAATGTCAAGCATCTCCCTTACAGAAACATTTCTAACATCCCTACAGTAAACAGAATGGCTGCCCAAAGACATGTATGCTTTAATCTCTGGAATGTGTGACCACAGAATATTATATGGCAAATAGAAACTTTGCAGATATGGCTAAGTTTATGTACCTCAAAATAGAGAGATTATTATCTTGGATTATCCTGATGAAGTTAATGGTGTCCCATGAGCCTTTCAAAGCAGAACTATTTCCTACTGAGATTGAAGAGATGTAAGAGAAGACAAATCAGAGAGGTTAGAAGTGTGGGCATGCCCTTACTAATCTTAACACGGAGAGGACAACATGACAAGGGACACAAGCAGCTTGCAGAGCTGCGAAAGTCTTCTGGAAGATAAACAGCAGGAAAACAGCAACTTTGCTTAGGCCTACAGTTCAAGGAAATGGGCGTTGTTAACAACATGAATGAGTTTGAAACTGGATTCTTTCTCAGAATTTCCAGTTAATAGCCCAGGCAAGACAACAACTAGATTTGTCCTTACCAGAACCAGAGCAAAGTAACCAGTCAAACTATGACTGGAATTCAGGGCTGCAGAATTATAATATAATTTTATGTATGTATATATATATATATATATATATGTTGTTTTAATTTATAACAATTTATTATAGCAGTAGTGGTAAACTGGAATAAATAGAAAGCAAAACATTAAATATAATTAAAGACCTAAGCCCTATCATATCAATAACCACATAAAATATAAATGGCCTAAATATACTATTAAAAAGAAAAGGACTGGCAGAATTGATTGAAAACACAAACCAACTGTTTATTTCTATAAGAAATTCATTTAAAATATAATGATATATGCAGGTTGAATGCAAAAAGATAGAAAGCTATATCATGCAACCATTAATCAAAATAAGACAGCAAGGCTATATCAATTGCAGATAAACTAGAATTAAGGAAAAAAAGTACCAAAGAAAAAGAGAGACATTATGAAAGGTTTAATCTATCAATATTAAATGTGTAAGCATCAGCTTTAGAGCTGCAAAATATGTGAAACAAAAACTGATCAAAATGAATGGAGAAACCTATAAATACACACTTAATGCTGGAGACTTTCATACTATTCAGTAGCACAACTAGACAGAAAACCATCAAAGATGTAAAGGACTCAAAACACTGTTAACCAGCAGGGTCTAATTGACACTTACAGAACAATGGCAGAAAGCATATTCTTCTCTAGGGCACGCAGATCATATGTCAAGAGAGATCATATCCTGGGACATAAAACACATATTGATATTTTTTCAAATTTCTTTTGAAAATTGAAATCATAGATGGTATGTTCTCCAAGCTGAATGAATTCAGACTGGAAATCAATATTAGAAAGACAACGGGAAAATCTCCAAACCCTTCTAAATGCTCCGTAAGACAAGGAGGCATTCTCAAGAGAAATCAGCAAATGTACTGAACTAAAGAAAATTTAAAAAACAACATATCAAAAATTTGGGACATAGCTAAAGCTATTTTGAGAGGGAAATTTATAGCTATATGCATTGTGTAGGAAAGAGGAAAAGTCTCTAATCAATACTATGTAATTCTACTTCAAGAACTTATGTTAAGAAGAGTGAGACAAACCAAACACAATCATGGGAAGGAAATAATAAGATAGGAGTAGAAATCAATCAAATTAAAAACTGGAAATCAGTAGAGAAAATTAGTGAAACAAAGAGGTATGTGATGAATAAAATTGGCAAACGTCTGCCAATACTGACAAAACAAAAGGGAGAGAAGACACAAACAACCAGTAGGGAATGAAAAGAGGATGTCACTGGAGTGACTGCCGACATCAAAGGATAATAAGTGTTTACAACAAATAGCTCTACATGCTACATGTAATAACTTAGATAAAATGAACCATTCCTTGAAAAATACAAGGCACAACCCTCACACAGTATGAAATAGACCATTTCATAGCCCTATAACTAATAAGGAAACTGAATTTGTAAGTAAAATCTCTCGCCAAAGAGAAATCTCTAAACACAGATGGTTCCATTGGAGAATTCTTCCAAACATTTAAAGAAAAATTAGCACACATTCTACACAATTTCTTCCAGAAAATAGAAGAGACAGCAATAATCACTACTTCGCTTTAGAAAACTGGTATTACCCCAATAACAAAACCTAATTAAAATAGTACAATGAAAGAAATTACACACCAATATCACCCAAAGATATGGACACAAGACTTCTTACAAATATTAGCAAATAGAATTTAGTGAAATATAAAGAGATGATACACAATACTCAAGTGAGATTTATTCCAGAGATTCAAAAGGGTGCAATAGAAGAAAAGCGGTCTTTCTAGAGAATGGAAGGGTGCTAGAGCATTTGGCCATTCACAGGCAAACAAAATAAGGAAAACACATTAACCTAAGCCTTAAACCTTATAAAAACAACTCATTTTGTATCACTTTTAGGAAGTAAAAAACTAAGAAAAAATTTTTAGGGTTAAGAAGCATCATACCTAAAAGGAAAAATTCATAAAATGAAATTCATCAAATTTAGAAATGTTAACTATGAAGAATTTTATGAAGAAGATGAAAAGACAACTATAAACTGGGAAAAATATTTGCAACCCATATATCTGAAGAGATGGAACTAGAATATTTAAAGACTCTCAGACCTAAGTAAATTTAAAAAAGAAAAGAAAATGGGGAAAAGTAATGAGTGATGTATCAATTGCTGCAAATAAGCACATGAAAAAGATGCTCAAAATAATTAGTTTTACGAAGATTTTTGACTCCCACGAACCAGCATTCTCTGGGCTTATTTGCATCAGATGATGAATGCAAACCTGAGGTATTTCCAGCAAAGAAAACAAGGAAATTGAGTTTCCTTTGCTATTTTTTATGCTGCCTCTTGAAAACAAGTGGATATTGAGGTTCATTTGTGTCTATATACCTTTTCTTAACATCAGTTGTTTATTTTGAGTGACACAAAGAAAAACTGAGTGAGGGAGGGGTAGAGAGAGAGGAAGAGTATCCCAAACAGGCTTTGAACTGTCAGTGTGGAGCATGATGAGGGGCTTGAACTCACAAACAATGAGATCATGACTTGAGCTGAAATCAAGTGTCTGGGTGCTTAACTGACTGAGCCACCCAGGCAGCCCCATTTGTGTCTCATTAGAATGACCAGCTTTAAACAAGACTACTGCTATTTCTTTTAAGGAACGAATAATAAAGGAAATGGTGTTTGAATTCCTGGGCTTTCTTGTTCTTCTTGTATTTTTTTTTCCTTCTCTACCCTCTAAATCAAATAACATGTTTGGGGGGCACCTGGGTGGCTCAGTTGGTTAAGCATCCCACTTCAGCTCAGGTAATGATCTCACAGTTAGTGGATTCAAGACCTACGCAGGCTCTGTGCTGACAGCTCAGAGCCTGGAGCCTGCTTCAGATTCTGTGTCCCCCTTTCTCTCTGCCCCTCCCCTGCTCACGTTCTTGTCTCTCTTTCTCTCTCAAAAATAAATAAACATTAAAAAAATCGAGTAACAGTTTCGAAGGCAGTCTATCAGAAAACAAAATGAAATTGTGGTGGCATATGCTCCTTTTTATATTATCAAGGGAAAGGTAAGAGAAGGTAGGGTAGCATTAGTTTTGAGTGGAGATATTAAGTAGTGGATTACTATTTTATATCTAAGACACACAGGTAGGATATCCATTGTTAAAATGGTACAGCTGGACACCTGGGAAATGGAGTGATAGCCATTGTTCAAACAATACAAATTAGAGATGGATAGTATAGTTCTGAGACATTTTCATGAATGAAAAATGCAAAGTTAAAAAATTTGGAAAAAGCGCACTAAAATGTATATCACTGAAGTGCCTGGGTGGCTCAGTTGTTTAAGCATCCGACTGTGGCTCAGGTCATGATCTCAGATTTGTGAGTTCAAGCCCCACGTTGGGCTCTGTGAGGACACTTAGAGCCTGGAGCCTGCTTCAGGTTCTGTGTCTCCTTCTCTCTCTGTCCCTTCCCCGTTTGCACTCTGTCTCTTTTTCACTTTCAAAAATACATAAACATTAAAAAAATGTTTTAAAGTAAATGTACATAAAGTAACAAAATAAATACCAAAATAAATCATTTGATTAATAGCTACCATAATTGGTTACATTTGCCTCTCTTAATTCCTTAGAATTAAAGGAAAAGTTACAATTGCATTATTTAAAGTTCCACAACATCACATAGCAGTAACCTCCTAACATGTGCAGCAAGATTAATTAAGATTTGGGCAGCCTGGATGGATCAGTTGGTTAAGTGTCCAATTTTGACTCAGGTCATGATCTCACAGTTGGTGGGTTCAAGCCCCAGGTCGGACTCTGTGCTGACGTCTCAGAGCCTGGAGCCTGCTTCAGATTCTGTGTCTCCTTCTCTCTCTGCCCTTTCCCCACTCATACTCTGTCTCTTTGTCTCTGTCTCTCTCTCTCAAAAATAAATAAAAATTAAAAATTTTTTTAAAAGATGTAATAAAGATTTTCCTGGAAGAGACAAGAAGTGTAGCATATAAAATAAGTATTTAAAGCTCTTATATACATTTAGTATATACATTTAGTACACTCAGAAATGTTAACTATTAAAAGTATCTTCTCTCTTTTCTTCTTTGCAGACATCTTATCTATGCCAATAACATGGCGATCACATCACACGTTGTGTTTCATCTTAGCCTGTATGTACAACATTGCTAGTTAAGGAACAGCCCTGGATCAGAAACTAGAGGGTATATATTACAGGTCCTCCATTCACTACTAGATAAGGCTTGGAAAGTTATTTAATTTCCTATGATGGATCTTTATAGCTCAGCTTTTTTTCTTGTTGTGAGGATGGGAGCAATGATGTTCAACCTTCTTACATGTCACAGAAGAAACCTAAAATCTTCCATTGGTTTTTAACTTCTTCGAGCTCTGTGCCACTGTTGATAGCCTTCGAGCCCACTCCCCAGGTATCGTTCATACCACCGGACTCATGTCAGGGCCAGTCTTGATGGCTAACAGCAGGAGTGGTACCAAAGATCTGTAGGATCCAACAGAACTAATACCAAAGACCCTACCCTGTTAGTCGCTCCAGGAAGCCAAGGTAATTGATCTCCGTAAGTGTGTCCTATGCACTCAGTTTAGGTAATAAGACAGAAATAGTCCAACTGTGGTACAGAGGCAGCCCCAGAATGTTAACCCAGTAAGTATCTGAAGAATTGCTATTAAATAATTTGCTTTGGGTAGATTGAGCAGGCTTTCTATCTCTATAGAAAACATTTTAAAGAAGCAGAGTATGTTAAAATAGGGGTCCATCTCCAAAGTATTGCATGCTAGGTCAGGTGACAAATTGAATGCAGTTAGAGCATAATACAAAGCACTTGTTTTATTTAAGATAACATTAGTCTCTGGAACAGATAAACCTCTGAATGGTCATAGCGTAATACAATAGAATTTTATTTTTTACTCACATAGTTCAAATTGTGCATATTTTAGAGATCCTGGTTTCTTCCCTCATGAAAGTCTTTGATCTTCCAAGTTGCCATGCTCATTAGCAAGGGAGAAGAGAAGGGGCTCCCAGGTGGCTCAGTCATTTAAGCATCCAACTTCTGCTTGGGTCATAATCTCATGGTTCGTGAGTTCAAGCCCCATATTGGGCTCTGTGCTGAAAGCTCGGAGCCTGAAGCTTGCTACAGATTCCGTGTCTCCTTCTCTCTGTTTCTGTCTTCCACTCATGCTCTCTCTCACTCTCTCTCTTTCAAAAATAAATAATCAAACCTTAAAATTTAGGGAGAAAAGAGAAAAGAGCTTAGAAGATCACCTGTGGGAGGATTTTGGAGACAGACTGATTGGATGTGAAAATTAACTCTGTTCTTCAGAACACGTATAGATTTCATTTAACAATTTAAATTTTCTATATCTTTTTGTCTCTAAAATTGGTGCACTAATATCTAACTCAAAGCTTACAACTGAAATTAAAGAATGTGCTTAAACTCCCAAAGGGGATTTGACACTCAATAAGTATTCAATGAACACTAGCATTCATTTCCTTTTTTAAAAAGAAATATATTTTTTCTAGATTGAGTAGTCTGTACATATAGATACATGTGTATATAAATGTACACACATAGGTATGTGTAGATAACTTTCTGTATGTATTATAATTCAGAGCTTTTGTATGGTTACTTAATAGCTTCCCAGAGCACTTTCAGAACACGTCAATTGCAAAAGAGTAAAGAATAAGTGATGACATCAGAGCAAGTATATTAGGTCGACATGAAATTGTCATTTTTTAAGTAAAAAATATGTTTTTGTACTTTTATTTATTCAAACTAGCATATCACATTATAGCCTGGGAGAGTTATAAGGGAGAGAAAAGATCTGTACTGGGTTTTGAAGGACGGACAAGATCCAGATACCAGCAGGCGGGAAGGAAAAGTCTTCCACGAAAGGCAAAAAATATGCACTGTTCACCACAAAAACATTCAGAATTGAATATTCCAATTATAACGTGCCTGATGTTACTCAAGACAGGCAAAAATTCTATCCTCACTGCTCATCTTACATATTCAAATTCCATAAAATACAATGACTTGATACTTATCAGTAGCTGCTTTAATTACTTCTATTCATTCTGGTTCACTTGTGAGCAGCTCCCTGGATACTTGATAGGACAGTATAAAGTCACTGAGCTCTTGTTCTTCATGAATAATCTTCTTACTCCCTGGACAGTCATTTTATAAAGGAAGACTTATGACAGCACAGTAATTAATCCCAATCAAGATGTCCACTACAATGTTCAGGGTGTAAGGTGTGCTCAGGCATCAATGAAGGGCCATTCACTGGGCCTCTTATGTCTCCAACCAAATTATGCATAAGGAACCTTCGGAGCATAGCTTAAATCCCATGATGTAAATGATGACAAGCCTCAGATCTAGGTGTGATGTTTATAGCTAATGAGGAAATCTGTCAGCCAAGGGAGACTTTCCATGCTGAGAATGTGCTGTGATAGAGCGTGGGTAAAAAGTAGACGTTGGAGTAAAAACTTTCAGTGTGAAAACAGCTCTCTTATCTATTAATTAGACACTAAATTAATTATGCCTTGGTTTATGCCTTGGTTTCCTTATATGTAAAGTACAGATATGTAGATACTTAATACGAAGTTAGATGAGTTCATAGTGAGCTTTAAGATATTGCTGGTAAATATTCTTTATGCGTGATACAACAGGTTGACATACGAATTTTGTCTGGTAAACAGAAATTAAGTGGCTACTATGTAGCACTGTGTCTAAACCTGGAAAAACACGTAAGAGTAAATCATGGTCTCAGCACTCAGAATCTTGCAGTTGAGTCATAGTTTCAATAATAGATAATTCTAATGTAATTGATTATAATAATTAACACTTGGCTGCACAACTAGTTAGTAGGTGCTAGACCTAGGGAATACCTTCTATTCCATTTAACTTTAGGGCTCCAATATTAACCACTGCACTGTTCTATAGTAATAGAGCTGCCATCAGCATGTTGGGGCATTAGGAAATGTAAAACCCAACTAACCTTATTATTAGGGAGATTATAGAATAAATATACAAAAAAAATAAAAAATGAATCTCTCATATAAGTAAAAAGATGGGGGCAAGTTACAGGCAGAGGAAAGAGAACTGAGAAAAATAAGAAAGCTGGAAATAGGAAGGTATGCTTTAGAAATCTCCATGAGGTTCCTGATGCTAGAATGTATTTGTTTCCTAGTGCCGCTGTAACAAATTTGTATCTCAAAATGATACCAATTTAGTCTCACAGTTCTGTAGGTCAAAGTCTGGATGTAACATGGTTCAACAGGACCTGTTGCTTAGAATTTCAGTTTAGAATTCTGAAATCAATGTGTCATCTACATTTCTTCATGGAGATTGTGGGGATAAACCTGTGTGGAGCTCAGCCAAGTTGTTAATTGAATTGAATTTCTGCCTTTCATAGGACTAAGATCTCTGTCTCTTTGCTGATTGTCAGCCAGGGAACAGTCTTTGCTTCTAGAGGATGCCCACATTCTTTCTCATGCCTTCCACCTGCCATTGTCTTCCCTCCCCAACTCGCCATCTAGCAATAGTGGACCAAGTCTCTCTCACACTTTGAATCTGTTCAAGTTTTCCTTTTTTTTTTTTTTCATATCTCTCTGCCTCCAGCCAAAAAAAGTTCTGTGTTTTTAAGGGCTCATGTGATTATATTTGGCCTATCTGGATAATGCATAATGCTCTTCATATTTTAAGGTCCTTAAACCTATATTTCTAAAATCCCATTTGTCTGGTAACATGGCATATTTGCAGGTCCTAGATCTGTAGGGCACAGACAACTTTGAAGGCCCATTCTATCTATTGGATAGAGAATGTGGTGAAAAGAACTGTAGTGGATGCTTGTGGGAGAGACATAGAGAGGGGCTAAATAAAAAGCTGATGAGAGACCGTGAAGAAGTTTTGAATGAGAGTATAATGGAGTCAGGCTTTCTTCTTAGAGAATAAAACATAGTACTTGCAGGTGTAAATGAGAGAAGACAGACTGAGGACAGAGAGTTCAGTTAGAAGAGTACTGAAAAAGAAAACCCTTTAGGAATCCTGAACTAGCTTTTCTGGCTGATTCTAGTTCAGGGTCTCTCATGAAGTTGCTGTCAAGATATTGGACAGGGCTCTGGCAGCAAAAGGCTTCTCTGCTTCTGGGGTATCAACTTACAAGATGACTCATGCATATACAGCTGTCCCTCAACAGGCCTGTCCTTCTGGTCAATTACAACTTGGCAGTCGGCTGCCATCTTGCTGTCTGACCACCACCCACATCATGAAACTGCTGAGAGTTTTAAGTTGCTTACAACTGTACCTGGAACATGGGAATACTCTGATAATGTCATCTATTATCTCTGGTTTTTTTCCTCTTTGTATTATATTACTGAATGAGCAAATTACTAATGAAGCCCAACAGAAAGAATAATGATTCAGATGGTTGAGATAAATGAAAAAACCATAAGTAACTGACATTTAAGTTAGTGCTTGGATTTAATAAAGAAAAGAAAAATCCCATCTAATGGGTACAAGAGAAGCAAAAAAAAAAGAAAAGAAAAGAAAAGAAGCCACTGATTTTCAAAAGAATGAGGATATGTAGAATGGATTTTTCTTTCTAATTCTAGAAGTTCACAGGATGTCCTGTGGGAGTAGAAGAAAAGATTGAAAATAAAAATCCATAAGATAAATTGAGATCAGATTTTTAAGGGTCACACAAAGTCATCCTCAAAAAAAAATAAGACAAGAAACCATTATGGTCTATTTTGTTGAATAAGTAAATATGACTGAATTTCAAGGCATGCACTTATATGTAGGAGGAGGCTGAGGGCTATATAGTATGTTCTCGGCAGAGTCTAGGTTTAGATGTCAGACTATGTAATAAGGAGTCATCAAGGATTTATTGGAAATAATTATACAATCATAAGTTTATTTTATCAATGAAAAATTTTAAAACACCCTGAAGCATTACTTTTGATTTGCTCTGGAATGAAAATATCTGGGTATTTATTGTGGCCCTGATTTACACAGATAAAATTATCTAATATTTTGGGGATATTTATTGAAAATAAGAGCTTAAAATATTAAGTAACCTTCATGGTCCTTTTTGTATTGTGATTCTATAATGTGCAAGGCCACAGAAGCTATTTTTTTGAAGCATTTCTTAGCACTTATTATCTAATTAGGAATACCTATTTGGGCTTATCTCTATGGTCAAACACTGAAAAGTTATCAGACTCTCCACAAACCTCACCTACTCATATTTTGTAAGAGAGTAAATATATGTCCCATTACTCCTATAAACAAAGAGTTGATTAAATTACCAAATAGCATAGTTCCTTTAAAAGTCACACTGCCTTTTAAATTACTTTGCCACTTCTGACACAGAATTACTCATCCCTTTACTTGTTTTCTCATTAATATAGGCCCATAAACTTGGATGAGAAAAGTAACCTCACTGATGGTGCCTCTATATTGCACGACTGTAGTTATTATTATAAAGAATTGGAGATACAGATTAGTATCAACCCTGATTCTGGGACTGAAACTGTCAGAGACGCAGACTCTTACACAATTAGTTACATGGTTGCCCAATAGCCAGAGATCTGGGTCTTTTTTACAATGACTCTGAAAGGATTAATATGTTTTATTGGGATAAACATTACAATCTTGGATGGGGAAAATTATTTTTATAGATATATTTTAAGCAATAAAATAAAAATCATACATAATTATAGTAGTAGCATTTTAAAATTTATTTTAAAAGTCTAATATTTTATGTCCTGATAACGCCATAAAGCTTCCGATTGAGCTAGTGAAACAAGTAAATTGCATATTACAGTCTGCTAAGAGGAGTAATGGGGAGCTAGTCTATAAAAGTAAATGCCCTCAAGTGGGGTAACAATTCTTATGACAAAAAAAATTTTGATGAAAAATCTAATATTGATTTATAGTTTATGTATATGAAATATAATTGTCACATTATGCAAGAGGACTTCTAATTACAAAAAACACCACAATTTTGCAGTCAGTTTATCACTGTCTAGAAGGAAAGACACAGTATAAGAGAGAAAAGAACAATTAAAAGTGGCTGAGAAAATAAGAAACATTTCTAGGGACCTAGCAGTCTAGCAGTGGCTGCCCAGAGAGAAGAGACAGAGCAGTCTACTTCAGAATTTGCAAAGGCAGCATCAAAAATAATAACAGGATGTATTTTACAAGGACACAAGGAAAGAAATATGATTTGATATATATTTATTTACATACCAAGGAGAAAAAGTTTAGAATGATATAGACTCATAGTCCTAAACCCCAGTCATATTAAAAGGTAACTGGTACCTGCAGTTGTAAAATATGTAAGTATTTTGCTACTTTTTTTGTAAATCCCTCCAAAATTTACAAAGTATAGTATAAGGCTCAAGTTATTTAAGAAAGAAATGCCATCTATTATATATATACATATATATATAAGTATATATAAATTTTTAATTTATATATTTAAGTACTTTTTTTAAAAAAAAAAAAGGAAGAGGTTTGAAATTCCCAAATCAGAAAGAGAATAGATGTACATGATTTTGTCTCATTGATTTATTCAAATATTTTAAAATTTATGTTCAAATCAAAGCAGTGATTAAACAGAGGAAGCATAGCTACACAGATATTGAAAGGTCTCTGCTAACAACTAAATTACATTCCCCTCAAACTCGTGTTTTTGAAGCCCTTAACCCCAGTGCAACTATATTTAAAGATAGGACCTTTCAGGGAGTAATAAAGGTTAAATAAAATCTTAGGAATAGGGTCCTAATCTGAGACAGTTGGGGTCTTTATTAAAAGAGGGAAAAAGGTTAGAGTTTCTTTTTGCCATGTGAGGCAACTTTACATGCAGGCCAAAAAGAACTCTCACCAGAAACTGAAATCTTTTGGAAAATTGATCTTGAACTTTCCAACATTCAGAATTGAGAAAATTAATGTTATTATTTTGGTTCCCTAGTCTATGGCATTTTATTATGGCACTCTGAGAAAACTAATATAATAACCAATTATTGAGGGATTTAAGTGTGATAATAACTCTTTAAAATCATACCAAAATGATATATCCACATCTGTTATGTTGAAGTAATCAAATCAACTTCCTTTTACAGATTAAAAAAAAATACAAAATTTAAAATACAATCGTGAGTATATCTAATGTAACTCTAACATTTTACTTATATATTTTTATAATCTATTTATGCAGAGATGTACTTATAGACAACAACCTAAAAATATCTCTACTATCCGATAGAAAAGTAAAATATATAAAAACAAAAGATAAATTCAGTTGATTATTTAAAAAAAATAATATTATAAAATTTTGAACAAGAAATAGAAGAAGTTTGGACTTACTTGTTATAGGAATAGGCATTATATTTGAATTTCATGAGCTTCAACTGATTACAAAATCTTCTTAACAACATATTTTTAATTAAATTACTTTTTTAAAATGTTTTTTATTTACTTTTGAGAGACAGAGAGAGACAGTGTGAGCAAGGGAGGGTCAGAGAGGAAGGAAGACACAGAATCCGAAGCAGGGTCCAGGCTCTGAGCTAGCTGTCAGCACAGAGCCTGATGCGGTGCTTGAACCCATGAACCGTGAGATCATGACCTGAGCCGAACCCAAACACTTAACCGACTGAGCCACCCAGGTGCCCCTAAATTACTTTTCTATGTCAACATATGTGCCAACAATTTTAGGCAGTTTCCAAATTTTACATGTTATATATGACTATTAGGCTGCTTCTGCATAAAAGAAGTTTTATACAAATTCTTGTAGTATCTGATAATATGTTAACTCTCCAGAAAAAGATTATTATTGACTGAAATCATGTATGGGTTTCACTAGATTTACCATTTGTTACTTTCAAACATGTTTCAAATGCACATCCCTTAGTGTGTTATGATGTCACTCAAAAAGTTATGTAATTATTCATCCAATTCATTATAAATCATTGTTCATGATATGACCAGTACTCTTCTTGAACATCCTATGTCCGTAGAGGTAGAATATGTGTTTCACTTGTGGTATCACTAAGGTATAAGCAGTGTGTCCATCTGTTCCTTTTCCGCCTTCCGTGGGAAATTTCTCTTTGAGCACTCTGCTCTCTAAAGTGTGAATGAATGTAACTGTTTGAAATTTACATTTCCCAGGGACATTTGCTTTTCAAAATGAAACAAAAGCTTTAGTCACTGATTCTTAAGGAAGGCAAACATACAACTCCCTAGGGATGTCTCAGAATATCTGCAGTAGGAAGCAGGAAGCCTTTCTCTTTTACACAGTAATCTGCCATTGCAGAAAGATCCAAACTCAACCACTGCCACATCACAAAAGATATGATGTGGATTGGCTGCTTCAGACTCCAGGCTTCAGGCAGAGGAGGTGGGGGGGCTGGATGTGTGGTGTGGGTATAGAATGCCTATGTAATATGGTAAGCCAACAGAAACATGATGGCAGGTGCCAGAGTAGGGATCTTGTAAAACAATTCCATTCCGCAGATCTTGGCTGGTAAAATCATCTGGATCTATGTATGTTTTCCTTACCACTTTCTTTTTTTTAATATATACTTTTTAATTTTTTAATGTTTATTTTTGAAAGACAGAGAGACAGAACATGAGTGGGGGAGGGTCAGAGAGAGAGGGAGACACAGAATCTGAAGTAGGCTCCAGGCTCTGAGCTGTGAGCATATAACGAAACGTGGGGCTTGAACTCAAGAGCTATGAGATTATGACTCGAGCTGAAGTCAGAGGCTTAACTGATTAAGCCACCCAGGCGCTCTTGAAAATATTTTTAATGTTTACTTATTTTTGAGAGACAGAGAGAGATAGAGAGACAGCATGAGCAAGGGACAGGCAGAGCGAGAGGGAGACAGAGAACCTGAAGTAGACTCCAGGCTCTGAGTGGTCCGCACAAAGCCAGATGCAGGGCTCAAACTCACAGATAGATCATGACCTCAGCCAAAGTCGGAGGCTTAACTGGCTGAGCCACGTAGGCATCTTTACATACCACTTTCTTCATCTTACTTGTTTAGTTAAGCTTCCTGACCTAAATTTGGATTGCAATTCCTTAGCTCAATTTGCACCTGCATCATAGTTTAAATCTGGCATCTTTGCTATGGACACGGTTCTTCAAAGTCTGTCTGCAGTACACTTTTCGCAATCCGACTCCTACCTTGGATCTGATGTTCTGAGATACGGAGGGCCCGTGCGGAGTTTCAGCTCCATCTGGCTGACAGTACATTGTTCCTTCTTTGCCTTTACCCGAGTTCTCTTTAACCTGCTTGTAAGGTAAGTTATGGCCTCAGCTCTCTCGTTTACTTGATCATGTTGTCCAGCGTGACAAGGCCCATTCATGTTTTTTCTCCGAAATGGGAGCAAGTATGCATTTGTCCAGCCTCCATCAATCTTTTTGTTGTAATTCTGAACAACCAACTTGGGCTTTGAGCAGTAGTTTGCAAACTGGCAACTATCTTGAGACAAAAGTGTTGACAGTGAAGTCAGTGAGAGTGATTGGCAAGAAAGTGAGCTCTTGCATACATCTCTTCTTTAATCACAGCAGAGGGGCCATTTGAGGATCTGTCACAAACTAATTTAAGGGGCTGGTTATCGAGGCTTGAAGTGCACAGTGTTAAAGAAAAATCAATACCAAGGTACACGATCAAAGTTAATTACACAACATCCCATCTTTATTCCATGAAAACTCTGTGATTTTAAATTAAAAGTGTTTTGACTTGCCTTTGTAAACAAGAAAAACATTCTTTCAAACTGATGATATAATTATATAATATGTACAGCATATCAGTTCGAATGTTTTCAGTTATAAGTAACCTGGAAACCAAATGCGAATTGTCAAAAACAATAATGGGAATTTGCTGGCTCATGTAACTGCAATTACAGAGGGAGGTTGAGCTCCATTGTCATTTTGACCCAATTATGTCATTAGAGGCTCAGTTTCTTTCTTCCTCATTGCTCTATCTTACTAGTGTCATCTGATTCTAGAACTTGCTCTTCTTTTAGTTCCACAGTGACTGCCTTCAGCTCTGCTGCCAAATGTGGAGACCCAGCTTCTTTTCTCCAGCTTTGGAACAGAAATTCCAGTTTCCATCCATTCAGGTGCTTGCCGATGGACCTGTCCTTTATGTTCATGGGATACTATGTGCTGAATGATGTAGATCTAGGTTATATTTGCTGGTTGTGTAGGCCATCCAGGGCCCAGTGCTGGTAGGTGGCCATGGAGTCAGCCCCACCCTCTCTCCCATTCCCTGTGCAATGCAAGAGGACTGGCAAGCCACCAACTCTTCACCATAATATGCACACAGAGTTCATGCTACTAAAAACATTTGTTGGAAGCAATAAAGGAATTAATGAAAATGAAGGCTATGAACATAACTGAATTTTACCATCTTTCTCTGCTTAGTGGGAGATGGGTGGACAATTTTGATACTCCTTTATATTACTATTGCAAAAGAAAAACGTATGATGTTCCAGATTTAGAACAAAAAATCCTGAGGTTGAGTTTCAGGGAAGAATGTTAGAAACAACATCGTGGGCATACTAACTCCTTCCTCAACTTTTGTTTCATCCTCTCTAAAATGGGAATATCACCTTCCTTTCAAAGTTGCCATGACTACTTTAAAAGAGACAATAAATCCAACATGCAACTGAAAAGAATGGTTTTTAAAAACACTTTTTAAAAAGTATCCAGACATCATTTTATAAAATCATACGAAAAATGTTGCAACTTCAGATTTGATGCAATCAAAGCACTCCTATACAAAACAATCTCATTTTTAATGATAGATTTTAAAATCTGAACACTCGAAAGCTAAAGCTACAAAATAGAACACAATAACAATAACACGGACCATAATGTCTACAAAATGTTTCAAAAGGAAAAATTTCTTCTTTGGTACTGGTTGCATTTTAATTTCAAGAAAATATATCTTGCTGGTAAGAATTGCACTTTTTTAAATTGATTAAACAGATAATTCTAGATAAAGAGTTAAGATTTTATGGACAGTTGCTTTAGAAAAAATATAGAATATTCTTCTATTTTGGTTTATTTGTTTTGGATTCTATGCTTCTTCAAGTGTCTTATTAGCTCTTAGCTCTGTTAGCTGACTTTTAAAAATTTATCCACTTTTCATTTCTAGATTCCAAAACAAAACAAAACAAACCTAAAAAGAAGAGAAAAAGAGGGGCTCCTGGGTGGCTCAGTATGTTAAGTGTCCAACTCTTGATCTCAGCTCAGGCTTTGATCTTAAGGTTGTTATTTATGGCCTCACATTGGACTCCACACTGGGAGTGAAGCCTTCTTAAAAAAGAAAAGAAGAAGAAGAAGAAGGAGGAGGAGGAGGAGGAGGAGGAGGAAAAGAAAATGAAGAAGAGGAGGAGGAAAGAGAAAAAGAAGGAGGAAAAAAAAGAATTCCAGAATAAAAAAAAATTTTTAAAAAGAAAAAGAAAAAAAATGTCTCAGAGGATAGAAAGGTAACCCAATCACTATTGTAACTGGCAATTTGAGCAGTTTTTACAATGTAAATAAATTATTAGCTCATAGTTTATACCAAAAGAAGGGAGCAGTGAGGAGACTGACTTCTACAATCTCAGTCTTAAGCAACACTTAAGATTTTGCATCTATGTATATGATTTTTCTTCAAAATGGCATCAACAGAGGCACCATTTTGAAACAGAATGTGCACTATTTTGACACCCTGGGCAGCAGTTCTGAAGGGTCCATTTTGAGACTTTCTCAAGTTGAATAAGTCAAAATGCTAAGTGGCATACATAAACCAACACCAAACACACACAAAAATCTTCCTCTTCCTGTCAGCTCCATCAGGAAGATTATCCTCTGTGGCAAGATCAGCCAAGAAAAAGTGAGAGTTGCATCAAATGTGATTTAAGTTGACATACGAACACTTACACTTCATAAGGCTAATTCTAGGGGATGATATTATGTTTGCAGAAGTTTAATATGTTGGTTAATATTTAATCTAACATGGCTTTTATTTTATTGTGATGCCAAAATTATTTTTCCAATAGTGTGTGAATCCAGTAAGATATAAAAAGTAAACAATGCCATTCCTTTGGGATTTGAAGAGACTTAATCTGTAGTTCGTGAATTCATGCAGTGATGCCAGGGAACATTAACAAATGCCTTTCCAGTTAAAGGGTATATAAAAGTGACATTAATGCCAGGAAAATTCCCATAGCTGGTTTGATTTTAAGAAGTAGGTGTCAAAATATTGAGTAGCTAAACTTAGCCTTGATAGGAGTATTTATCTGCCTGAAATTGTTTTGCCATGACTAATTACAAGTTCTGTTTGTAGCTCTAATTTAAGTTGAGGGCCCAAAAGACTTAACACACTTAATTCACCTCATATTTAGCAAACCACAAGTAAATGGATTATGCACATAATGAAGGGAAGTCTTAATGCAAATGTGGCATCCTCTATTTTCCTATGGCATCTCTAACTAGAAATATAGCCAATTAAAAAATTTGTTATACAATGCCTGCTGTATAGTAAGTTCTTAACACACATTAAGAAATGTTAATATTGGCTCTCACTTAGGGGTAGGGTGTGTATAACAATGTGTTGCACTGCCAGTTAGAAATTTTAGGGATTTAAAAAATATTTATTTATTTTGGGGGGAACACAAGCGGGGGAGGGGCAGAGAGAGGACAGAGGATCTGAAGCCAGCTTTGCACTGACATGCTGACAGCCGCAAGCCCAATGTGGGGCTTGAACTCACAAACCCCGGAGATCATGACCTGAGGTGAAGTCAGATGCTCAACTGACTGAGCCCAGGTGCCCAGAAATTTTAGGTTTTAGCCCCAGCTCTGATTTTAGGAATATAATTTGGGTAAACTGCTTGGTCCCTCAGAGCTTCAAATTTTCCTTTGTGAAATCATTTTGAAAGACATCCTACTCATGGAGTTTTCTCTTGAGTGAGATTAACGTTGCCTCTAGTGTGTGGTGTACAGCCTGAGTTATTCTAATCAACAAACACCAGTTTAGTCCCCCTTTTCCCTTATGAGTTTTGGGGTATCAACCCAGTTCTGATGCAAGCACTGTGACCTTGGGAAGTCATGAAAACTCTGTCTCAATTTCTGAGATCTGTCACAGATAGCAATCAGGAAATTGCTATCTTCCTGACAAGACTGCTTTTTAGATGAAAGTGCAAGTGCAAGTAATAATATTTCGTGAAGTTAAAAGCGCTTTCTAGATGCGAGGGCTTATTACAGTAGATGAAAATTGTTCCCGTTTCATTTTGTCACTAGGGATCTTTTAAAAAGCTAACAATAACTCCGTCAGCAATGGGAAACCGTAAACTAAAAAATGCATTCAAGGTTCCTATAAATTGATACCATTATGCTGGTGCTACCTAAGATTAATAATGGATCCTAAGTCATTATGTAAATTATTAATGCTATATAAGTAGATGGTTAATGTGATTGAACCTATTGGTAAGGAATAAAAATGTCTAGAAATAAGCATGATTATAGCTACAGCCTGCAGATGCCACTTCTGCTGGGTTCTGAGAAAACTTTCTCCTAAAAGGAAGAGAGTTGGAGGACTTTCAAGAGTACCTGAGCTCTTCATTCATTAATGAATGAATAGCATTCATAGTGCTATCCACGTGATAAATTATTAATATCTTTCTTTTCATTGTATGTATGTGAAGCTAGGAAAACCTATTCTTCACAAATAATACTAAAAAGAAAAAGTACCAAAACTAAAACTAAAAAACAAAAAGCCTACCTGCTATCAAAGAGAAGATTCTAGAAATACATTATTTAAATAGGACCACGGAGACACATAAGACTTTTAGCAGCAGCAGGATTTCATTATGACCACTTATATATTTAAGGCCTATGAGGAAGAAACAGGAATGTATTTAAGGTGAAATGCTCAAGGCCACATGTCATGACAAACTGCCACTGAGTAAATCTCTGTCTCATTCAAAGAGTTCTCTGCAGGGAGAATAAAAAAGAACATTGGTTGAAAGCACTAAATGATTTATTACACAAGAGAAGAGACTCTAGAAGAAAAGTGATATCACTGAAATTTTTTGTCCAGATGTGGTGAATCACAGCAGGAAAGGTAGTTGTCCTCTCGTTTTTGGGAACAGTTTAATTTTATAAAACAGTCTTCAGGTAAGTGCTCTTGCCATGAATTCACTAGGCCTCACATATCACAGGCTATCTTTCTTTTATGCATTTGCTAATTTGGTTACTTCAACTATATAAATCCTATTTCCCTGGAGCTTTTCTTTTCTGAAATTGACCTATACTTAGAAATTTAACAGAGGGAGGCTGGATAGGAGTGAGAATCAGGTGGGAAAGGGGGCATGTTTGATATGTTCACCAAACATGCCTGACTAACTGGGAGGCTACAGATTCAGGTAGAGGAGACCCGAGAGATTCCACACTCTGTACCAAACTCCAGTTTTTGCATGGTTGGAGACACACCTAAGAGAGACTTGAGGGGGTCTGACAGACAACAAAATCTAGGGCAGACTCAAAACCTACCTCAACTTTGAGTGTACACCCAACCCACATGCACTGGTACAGTAGAATCTTTACTGGGTCAAGGCGTTTGAGCTCAATCCCTGACCAAGTTATTCCAACACCGGGATAATTGCTAAATCAAAAATAAAAACAAACTCAGAAACTACACTAATATCAGGAAGAAAAAAAAGATTATACAACAAGAAATTCCAAAAGAGACAAAGAGGAAATTTTCATAATGATAGAAGTGTCAATTCATCAGGAAAAAATATAACAGTGATAAATGTATCTGAACTACCAATACTGTTCTCTTCCAAAAACGGGACAAAAACTGAGCCAATTGAAAGAGAACTATTGAGTCATCCAGGTAGCTCGGTTGGTTAAACATCGACTCTAGATTTCAGCTCAGGTCATGATCTCACCGTTTGTGAGATCAAGTCCTGCATTGGGCTCTGAGCTGCCAGTGAGGAGCCTGCCTAGGATTCTTTTTCTCCCTCTGTCTCTGCCCCTCCCCAGCTCTCTCTCTCTCTCCCTCTCTCTCTCTCTCTCTCTCTCTCTCTCAAAATAAATAAATAAACAAATGGAAGGAAGGGACGAAGGAAGGAAGGGAGGGAGGGAGGAAGGAAGGGAGGGAGAACTATTAACACTGATGGTTGAGAACTTCAAATTCTTACTATCAATAATTGATGGGAAAACTAGGGAGAAATTCAGCTAGGACATAGAACACTTGAATGAACTCCCAACTCACTTGAGCTAACTGGTATCTACAAAATTCTCCAGCCAATGAGAGCAGAATACATATTCTTTTCAAGCCCACAAGGAACATTCTCCAGGAGATACCATATGCCAGGCAGTAAAATAAATTTCCATAAATTTAAAAGTATTGAAATCGTTTAATGCATGTTCTCTAACCACAATGGAAACAAATTTGAAATCATAAATAGAATTTTGGAAATAACCAAGTATGTGGAAATTAAAGAACAGGCTTCTAAATAACACATTAGTTAAAGAAAAATTAAAAAAAAATTAAAAAATACTGTGAATTCAATGGGAATGAAAGGACTACATATTAACATTGATGGAGTTCCGTTAAAAGAATGCTTAGAGAAAAATTTACAGCTTTAAATCTAAGGGTAGAAAAGAAAAAGATCGGGGCGCCTGGGTGGCTCAGTAGGTTAAGCGTCCGGCTTCAGCTCAGGTCATGATCTCACTGTTCGTGGGTTCAAGTCCCACATCAGGCTCTGTGCTGACAGCTAGCTCAGAGCCTGGAGCCTACTTCAGATTCTGTGTCTCCGTCTCTCTCTGACCCTCCCCTGCTCACACTGTCTCTCTCTGTCGCTCAAGAAGAAATAAAAGACATAAAAAGAAAAGAAAAAGATCTTAAATCAATAATTTAAATTTCCACCTTAAGCATCTAGAAAAAGAAGAGCAAATTAAGCGTAAAGCAGAAGGAAATAATAAAGACTAGATTGGGAACCAATGAAATAGAAAACAGAAAAACAATAGAAAATAATGAAACTGAAAGAAGTAAGAAACATGCATATTTGACAGAAATTAAGGACCATTCATGATCCAAGGCTGTGCTAGGCCTGGTTTTCTTATGGTATCTGAAAGCAGGAGGCTCCTGACACTCTTTACAGGTCTCTGTATTAACATGACACAGCCACTTTGTCACTGCGTGTCTTATGCATCATTCTGTAAATAATCCAACTACAAGTCACTGATCCTGTTTCTATGCCTTCAGTGTGAAATCCCTCAAGGAGTAATCTGAATGGCCCTGCTTGGTCTTCACCGTCCCTTCTGTCACCGTAGCCTCATGGGCCACTAGCCTACAACACCACTGAAGTTTCTTTTGACCTTGAGGAGGAAAGAACCCCAAAACAATGGATTAGACACGACAGAAGTTTCTTTCCTCTACATTCAAGTTTCTGGAAATTGACTTGCAGTAGCCAATTGTGTGGATCTCTTCTGATTCCACATTCAGTGATGCTGTACATCATTGTGGCTTGACATCAACCACTTCATTCTGTGTATTTACTTCCCAGAACCCAGAAAACACTAAAAATCAGGGCTTTTTTTTTTTTTTACTCTGGGAACTGGTGTGTAAGCATTTGCCAGCACTGCTATAATCCAGCTTTGCTGTGTCAGTTGCACTGTATCAAGGAATAGTACTGTTTTCTCTTACTGCTTTCCACATAATGGCCCTAGGTGTTTGATGGGGTTCTACTTACATTTTTTTATTTCACATAGCAGTAAGAAAGAAAGAGTACTTGAAGGAAATTTCTTTTAGTCAAAACCAAAAGAAATTCCACACAACACTGATTTTCATTGTCCAAACCCTAGTCATTGATTATCCCTATATGTAGGGGCCTGGGACTTGTATCAACATTCACAGCTAAAAATCCTGGTTTTATGATTAAGTCAGAATATGGCCAACAGATATTTGGAGGCAATTAGAGATTCCTGAACCAATGATCATTGAAATTAACCATCTTTCTGTCAGCTGTTCAGCACAATGCTAAGCAGCTGTAGTAAGAGAATTGTTGTTCTCTTGCTGTTGTCAGCAAGAGAATTACCTACATTACTTCTTATCCCAGAGCTTCATGGGATATGATCTGGTGGCTTTAGTCAGAAGAAGGCTGTAAGTAGAAGTCCCACCGTGGCCAGCCTTCCCAAGACAGAAGTCCTTCCCTCATTCCTTCCTACCTTCCTTCCTTCTTTCCTTCCTTCCTACCTTCCTTCCCTCCTTCCTTCTTTCCTTTCTTCCTTCCTTCCTTCCTTCCTTGCTTCCCTCCTTCCCTCCTTCCTTCCTTCCCTCCTTCCCTCCTTCCTTCCCTTTTTCCCTCCATTGTTGTGGCTCTGTCTCTTTCTTTCTCTTTCCTTCCTTATTCTGTCCCTTTATTTGGAAAGCCAGTTTGCTGGCTGAACACAGCTCATACCTTTCTCTTTAGATTTGCTCATTTCCTCCCAGCTGCTGAAATTGAAAATCTGTGGATCTAGCTCTGTGGATCAACACTCTGGAAAAGCAGGGCAGTCAATGCCCATGAGGGTGAACATTTACTAAGGGAAAACAAATCCAGCAGATGCATTCTTTTATTCACTTGAATAGACTGTCCTGGAATGCAATATGTGTATCCTTTGTTTAAAGTCATACTCAGATCCTGAAAACAATGGCAACAAGTAAAATATATTTTAGGCAGAAATTTTTCCATTAATTGTATTTGATGAAATTAGGATGCATTCCATTTCAAACTATGTAACTACTGCATTTCTTAAGATAAAAACATAGCAATTGAAAAATAAGTAAAAAAGTTAACATAACTAATAGCAACAAAAGGGTATGAAGAGATCATTCTCTGGATAACACATTTTTTCCCTCTGCATTGTTAACTTCACCAAATTTCAACCTTATTGGAGCTCACAGTCTACACTCAAAATGCACTTAGATTTTATAGCTATAAAGGAACAGAGCAAACAAAAGACTAAATACAGGATACTTCAAAATAGGTGGAAATAGTGCAAATGTATAAAAGAAAGCACAGATCTAGAAGAGGCAACTTCTTCATCTTGCTCAGTTGATATATGCATGTGAAATAAAATATTTTTATCATATACAAATTTGATACACAATTCAAATTTATTTCCTATTGGTGTTCACAGATGAGAAACTGCTATATCAAGTACATTGTAAGTACTTTGTGTTTTATAGCCTGAAACCATAATGTCAAAATCTTAATTCTTATAGTATTTGTTTAATAGCTTGCATGTGAAGGAGTTGTTAAATTGGAAAAATAAAATAGTGGCATACTCTCCAAGAACTATTATGGGGAATAGTAACTGAACATTTACTGAATAGTCATTACATTACTGGTAAGTGTGCAGTTTGATTTATCTGAAGGCACTCCCAAGAGATTAAGCCATCATTAATGCTTGATCCAAGTGATAGCCAGGCTTTCTCAAATTTTCTCTCCTTCATTTCCTGCCTCAATTTCCCTTCCCCTCACTTCTGTGTTCTTGAAGTTACACTCTCTAATGAAGTATTAGCAGATAACCTTTGCTCCTGGTCAGTTTTCAGCAAGAAGTTTTGATCTAATATTGTTAAGATATGTTAGTATTTTATTTGAAGTCAGTTGGCCAAATAAAGTATTCTCTAACTGCCTATTTATAAATAAATGTTTAAGGGTATTTTAAAATAAATACAAGCAAAAGATAAGAACAGCTGATTCTCTTACATTCTTAAAAACAGATGAGCTAGGCCTATATCCATACCTATATATTTGTGAGTACAGTACTGCTGAAACTATGCCTGGATTGTGACGCTGAGAAGGGGAAAGAAAAAAAGGAAAGAAGGAAAGAAAGAGAGAGAGAGAGAGAGAAAGAAAGGAAGGAAGGAAGGAAGGAAGGAAGGAAGGAAGGAAGGAAGGAAGGAAGGAAGAAGAAAGAAAGAAAGAGAGAGAGAGAGAGAGAGAGAGAGAGAGAGAGAGAGAGAGAGAGAGAGAGAAAGAAAGAAAGAAAGAAAGAAAGAAAGAAAGAAAGAAAGAAAGAAAGAAAGAAAGAAAGAACCTCCTCTGACTACTATCTATTGAAACTGACCTGGTACTCAAACTAGACTATAGCGTTCTTCTTTAGAACAAAACAATCTCACAGATGAACATCAAAAAATGCCACTCTGTGATCATACTCGTAAAAGACAAATTCGCTTTCTCTGAACCACACCAGCTTCATGTCAGAACACAGACAAACTGACGCACCCTACCGATGTATTATTCACAAGTTTCTGTTTCCTCTACGACTAGGAAATGCTCCGCAAAATGCCGCCATTGTTCCTGTATCTTTAAAAACCTGAGCACGATTTGCCAGGCAAGTTAAGTGTATGTTGGATGGAGTTCTCTGCAGAGCAGCAATTGAAATAAAGTCTTCCTTCTAGTTTTCAGCTCAGTCCCTATATTTTGAGAAAAGTATGTGTGCGTGTAATGCTCGTGGGCACACGCACGTATACCGTTGGAAAGTGATTAAAACTCCAGTTACTTTAATTCCCCCAGTACAGTTTGGCCCCAAGAAATAGGATTAACAAATATATTCTTCCCCAAAATGGAACGAGAACATTTCCAAAAGCCAAACCGAAGTTTGAACTCCAATACACAACCAGAATGGTTACTGTACCCTCTCTATCAGGTACATTTCCCCCAGATAAAGTTCCATAGCAGCTTGATCAGTCCTGTCTTGTCTCCAATCTTAGCTAAGCAGAGGGAGAGAAAAATACATAATAGGAATTTTATTTTTTTATTTCCTGTGATAAAAGTTCAATCATCTTAACACACAAATTCCCATCAGCTGTGTTAATTTCTTTTCCTAAACGGAATGAATTGGCAGAAAAAAAGGGTGACTACCCAAAGTCATGCAAAGTGTTGCAAAATCCACAGCTCTTCTATAAAAGAAATGAAAAATATCACTTTGTAATACCTACTCCCATGTTCTCACCAGGATACATGATCTACTTCTATAGATGATAACAATTTCAGTATTGGTAAATGAGAGGATTTAAAAAAAAAAATCTAAAAGTTCACTGCATTGCAATGTCCACTGACAGACATGGTATTAGGAGCTAAGATGCATGCGAAGACCTCTTACCTTTAATAGAGGAAGACACAGAAAGAAATAAGTGATAACAGTCAAGCAGTCTGAAGAGGTATGACAAAAATAAGTGGTTGTATTGGGAAAGGAATGGGCATGTTGGAAGGTGACAAGGTCGAGTTTGGCTTGGGACACAGTGGTTAAGCATACTGATCCCAGAACTGGGCTGCCTAATTTGCAATCCTGGTCTCTCCTGCCATCTGTATAAACTCAAGTAAGTTACCTGCTTTCATGGAGCTTATATTCTAGTATGGAAATAGACAAATATAAATAATAAAATAATAAGTAAATAATAAATATTTTTAAAGTTTTAATTGCAGAATAATTAACATACAGTGTGACATTAATTTCAGGTGTACAATATAGTGATTCGAAAATGCTATACATTACTCTCTGCTCATCATGATAAATGTACTCTTAATCCCCTTCACCTGTTTCACTCATTCCTTAACCCCTTCCTCTCTGGTAACCATCAGTTTGTTCTCCATAGTTAATAGTCTCCTTTTTGGTTTGTTTCTTTTTTGATTACTTATTTGATTTGTTTCTTAAGTTCTACATATGAATGAAATCATATGCTATTTGTTTTTCTCTGACTGATTTCACTTAGCATTATACTTTCCAACTCGATTCACTGTCATTGCAAATGGCAAGATTTCATTCTTTTTTATGGCTGGGTAATATTCCTTTGCATGTATGCCACAATATTTTGAGCCATTCATCTATCAGAGAACACTTGGACTGCTTCTATAATTTGGCTATTGTCAATAATGCTGCAATAAATATAGGGGTGCCTTTATCTTTTTGAATTAGTGTTTTTGTATTCTTTTAAGTACTCAGTAGAATAATAAAGATTTTTTAAATGTTTATTTATTTACTTATTTTTATGGGGAAAGGAGAGGAGCAGAGAGTGAGAAAGAGAGGAAAAATCCAAATAAGGGGGGATCAATGTGGGGATCGATCCCCAAACTGCAAGATCACGACCAGAGCCAAAATCAAGAGTTGGACATTTAACCGACTGAGCCACCCAGGCACCCTGAGAATAATAAAGATTTTTAATGAAGTGCAGCATAAGAAGGTGGATCAGAGCAAGGTTGGCAGGCTGGGTTGCAACAATAAGGAGGACAATCATTAGTCATTGAAAGGGTGCTCATTGAGGGGTGCTCAGGTGGCTCAGTCAGTTAGGTGGCTGACTCTTGGTTTTGGCTCAGGTCATGATCTTGCAATTCATGAGTTTGAGCCTTGAGCTCTGCACTTATGGCATCCAGCCTGCTTGGAATTCTCTCTCCTCTCTCTCTCTCTCTCTCTCTCTCTCTCTCTCTCTCTGCCTCTACCTTGCTCTCTCTCTCTCTCTCTCTCTCTCTTTCAAAAATAAATTTTTTAAAAGGATGCTTCTTGAAAATGTGACATTTGTACATTGGCACTTCAGAGAGAAGAAACAGGCAATATGAAAGCAATTAAAGTGACAACAGTACCTAGGTATATCTCAAAAGCAAACCTCATGGAATTTATTATGATTAAAGCTTAGTGAGTGAGAGGTATTTGTAGAAGGTAAGATCAAGGAGACCATTGACAGTCTGGTCTTATATGGTACTTTTAAACACTGTAAGAACACAGGAAGTCATTTTAGGGTTTTGGCCAAGAAGACTTGATGTCCTTTTAGCAAAATTAGAAAGGATATATATTAAGTTATCAACTGATAAAGAAGTCGAATGGTAGATTGCACTGTGATTCTTAGCATACAACTTCAAAAGGGTTTAAAGCATTAAATATCATTGCTGTCAACACATCCTTTCATCTTTTCATCTCCCTCCACCTAATTATATGAACATTTTTCAACCTGTACATCAATAGAGCTATGAGAATGTTTTAATATTTTCATTTAAAAAGTCTCTAATAATAACCAAAAGTCATACACAGCCTAACTGGGGGGAAAAGGAGCTTCATTCCGTTCTTAGAAATACTCTCTAAACAGCACATCCAGGGGCACCTGGGTGGATCAGTTGGTTAAGCAACAACTCTGATTTCTACTCAGGTCATGGTCTCAGGGTGGTGGGATTACACCACATGTAGGAACCACATACCCCCAACAATGAAAAAAAATACAATGGTATGTACCAATATTCTGTATAGTGTTAGTCCAACACAGCAAATTTTTCCATGATCAATTGGATTTAAATTTAAAAAAAATAAAAGGAGCATCTGGGTGGCTCAGTCAGTTAAGCATCTGATTTCAGCTCAGGTCATGATCTCATGGTTCCTGGGTTCGAGCGCCACATTGGGCTCTGTGCTGACAGCTCAGAGTCTGGAGCCTGCTTTGGATTCCGTGTCTCCTTCTCTCTCTGCCCCTCCACTACTTGTACTTTGTCTCTCTCTGTCTCTCAAAAGTAAATAAATGTCTAAAACACAATGACAAGATAGTACATTAAAATAAAAGTGAAAACTAGGCAGTTTAATGACTATGAAACTGGTAAAAATGATGTTTCAACATTTTCATTGCAGAAATTTAGATTGGAAATGCTTAAGCAGGTGAGAGTGCCTTTATTACACAATCAATACCTGCTTGTTTATAGCAGGTATTAGAGTTCCAACACTTGGCGCCTACAGTGCTTGTTAAACATTAATCTGTTTGAAAATTTTCAGAAGATTAGTTTTGATCTCCAAATGTTTACATGGATTAGGTAGTGCTGTGTCGTAAATCAAGTGTACAGAGTAAATGTAAGGTGGTATTTGTTGTTGGAAGAAATGATATATAGGGGAGTTGGGAAGTAGAATTAGAAAGGAACAAGGAATTAGAGATCAGATCAAATCTTCCCCAGCCACTCTTGATCTTGAGTTAATGACTGACTTGCAAATTTTTTTTATTTTTATTTTTTTTCTTTTTTAAGTTGATGTGATTCAAGCTCTGTCCAACTACCTTCTGGCTGAATGACTTGGAGCAACTTATGTAATATCCCTGAGCCTGGTTTTTTTCATCAGTAAAATTAAGATAAATGTTCCTAGTCTATATCATTTTGGTGAAGATTAAATAGTACCTTATACGTGGAAAACATTATGTAATCAATAAAATATATGAAAATCCAATTGTCTTGCTAAGGAATATAAATCAGGTGTTGTGTCTTCTGAAAAGCTTTCTTTGGTTTCAAGACTATTTGAAGGCTCTGAGTGCTTCCATATCACCCTCTGGTTACCCCTAGCAGGGAAGATAGAAAATACATATTTGGAATCTGTTAGAATAGATCCTGGGGTGCCTGCGTGGCTTAGTTGGCTGACCATCCAACTCTTGATTTGGGCTCAGGTTATGATCTCAGGGTCATGGGATAGAGCCCCTTTTCGGACTCTGCACTGGGCGTTGAGCCTGCTTAAGATTCTATCTTCCTCTGCGGCTTGTCTTCTTTCTCTTTCTCACACACACACACACACACACCACACAAATAATAATAATAAATTAAATTTAAAATTTTAAGAAAGAATAGGTGCTGAAAAGCAATAATGTGAGGTATAACATGTCTGGGTAGTAACAGCTCCATATGTCAGATAGAAGCACAGAATGAAGTCACACACATTATATGTCTTCATTTTTATAATCACTTTGGTCTTATTTAGAATTCACACTTTCTGTGGAGGAATGAACATGTTCAAATGCAACATGGAAGAGAAGAGCAAGAGAAGCGGCATGTATTCTAAAGAAAAGTAGCAGCCATCACCAAGAATCTTTAAACCAAGGAGGAGATCTGCAGTCTGTGCAAATCACTCCAGGGGATGTATATTCTCCACCTGGGAGGAAGGAGTTCAGTTTAGAGACAGGTGGTCATGAATACTTAAACGCAGGCTCCAGTTTGAGGATGAAGATGGAGTGGTAGGGTGGGTAAAATAAACATATAGACGATAGGTCTGCAGGTTGTGGTGATAGGAGAGGAAAGGAAGAAATAGGAATAATGGATGGCTCCCGGATTTATATGTATTTGGGAGTTATCTAATGTCGCTAGAAGTCAAAGTCATGAAAAAGATTGACTAAAAGCATGGCAGTGCATGAAGAACTGAACCCCAGGGATTGTGTTTTGCTTAAGAGTAAGGTTTGTTCAGAAGTAGAAAAACCCAGTATCTCAGTTCTCAAAGGAAAACAAACTGCATTCATGAGGCTTCATTTATCTATAAAACAGGTATATGATTAAAACAAGATTTTAAAAAAATACAGAAAAAAAAGAAATCCAGAAAGAAAATCAAGCTGGACTCTGAGAGATTCCAATGAAATTGTTTATTTACTTAGATTTGCAGTCTCTTCATCAGTAGCAAGAGTAACAGCTCCAATTCACTATGGATTGTTCTATGCTAAGTGCTCTTGCTGTCTGCACTGCTAGACCTTTAAATTTCATACATCAACCCTCTGAAGGCATAAAATCAATTTCTGAGTTTGTAGTTTCCCTGTGACAGAGGAGAGTATCTTGAGCAATGGAGGCCTATGGTTCTTAATTCCCACAGGAAGAAAAGACTTCTGATGGATGACTGAAAGATCACAATTGAAGATATAATTCCTGACCCCAAAAGTGTTTCCAAAATCTTATACAGATTCATTTCCCAAGATAAAGTTTGCTGACACAGGTCTCTCCTCTCTTAGGTAGGTAACTTAAATTTTTTTTTTCCTATAGAAGATGAACAGAAGGTCAGTTAAACTTGAGGATTATTTTTGGATATAAATTATGAAGACAATGTGTGAATATGTCTAAACAAAGTTTATTTTGATCTTTTTTCCTAAATTGATAAAGATGTTGAGGATTGCTGTTTTATGCTAATATGTCTAGAATAAAGCAATGAAATTTGTGGATTTGAGGCAAAAGTTTGCCCTTTCTCTGATTTCAGAGGAATTTTTATCACAACAGGTTGTGAAGTGAAACAGAGTGGAAATACAGTCTCCCTCTCTCTCTCTTTTTTAACTGAGTGACTGTGAGCAAATTACTTGACCTTTTTGTGACCACCTACTCAAAAAAGAGAGGAATAATTAAAATCTTGGATTCACTTGACCTGTGAGAAGCATATGAGATAATAAATGTAAGCTTGTCATTCAAACATAATGATAGCTTCATAGGAGAACAGTATTTCCACCTTTATACATGTTCTTAATGGAAAATAGTCACATGTCATTGCAGAAAATGCATCTCAGATTAATTTTCAGACTGAATGGAAAAGCTATTGTTAACAAAGTCCAGCAAGAGCAGAATAAAATTGTATTTTGCAACCTTAATGTCAGAGTCCTCTATTAGCAAAGGGTGTTGTCATTTTCACTAATCAGATGGTGTGCAGTTCAAGTGTGAGTTGATTTTGCCTACTTATATTTGTGTCACTTTTATTATTAGCCAATGGAGTGCATCCAGTTTGCATATGTTCCCTCTCAGTTATTTTAGTGATATGGAAGTTTAAATATATTATTTCTGCATGAACACTTATTACTTCGATTCCATTAAAAGAAGGGAATAATAGGTTAGTAAATGTAGTAGAAATGCTTTCTCTTCAAATAAGGCTTGGCAGAGGCAAGAAGGGATCTTACATATACACGTAGAAGAAGGATAAGCTAAAGGAAACTTTCGTATTTACAAATCTTACGTCAATAGTATACTCCTAAGATGGAGAGCTTGAGTGAATCCTTTGTACAAGCATTCTAATTTTTCTCCCCCATGTGTGCCCTTCAATTGAAAGCAATCTTTACTGAACCTCGACTTTGAGCCAAACACTAGGTTAGCTGTGCTTTTCTCAAGAGGAAGGCTTGTTTGGTGCAGGAAAACCCAATAACTCAATTTTCAGAGAAAAATAAATAAGCTACATTGATGAGGTTCAGTTTCCCAGCGTTACAACAAGCATGTGATTAACTTCTTTTTCTGACTGTTTCAAGACTGCGGGACTGCAGTAAAATCATGAATAGGTGATGCTTTGTAAACAATAATTTAGCCGGGTTACTTTGCAGGGTCCTGAGTTGCTTATTTTATTGTGAAGATCCACAGATCATTAGCTCAGCATGTGGAATAGGTTTCGATTTTCCAGGTTGTTGTTGTTGTGTTTTTTCTACAAAAGATTTTTGTAGAAGAGTTTCATAATTTTATTTCTGTAATTTAGTTTTCAAAGTAAAGCTTATTGCACATGGCACACATCTGATAGATTATTTGGAAATAATAGAAAATTGAATAATAAAATTCTCTCCTTTTTAATTCCATCACTCTCCATTAATTACTGTTATTATTTTGATTACTTCTTCAGTTATTCCTCCTTTATGGGTCTCACCTGAGGGAAAGGACTGCCCTTGAGTTAGAGTCCACTGAGTTTTCCATTCTTTTATGGAAATTTTGGAATATTAAAAAAAATGCAATAACAAAATCCTCCTTCCAACACCACCAAACCTTGTTAATTACTGTTAGCATTTTGCTTAATTTCTCTTCAATTTAAGTCTCCCTCCTGAGCCTCCCCTGAGGAAAGGAGCCCCTGCAGGTGGGTGGAGTCTGGGCACCAGTTCCAGGCCACTGGGGAGAGAGAGGTTAAGGCCAGAGAAGGATCAGAAATCTGCAAAAGGTAGAAGTACAAGTCCTCACTGCCTCCAACCCTTTTTATAATCCACATTTAACCTGTTAAGAAACGTGCAGGTGGGGCACCTGGGTGACTCATTCGGTTAAGCCTCTAACTTCGGCTCAGGTCAGATCTCACGTTCGTCGGTTCAAGCCCCGCGTCAGGCTCTGTGCTGACTGCTAGCTCAGAGCCTGGAGCCTGCTTCCAGTTCTGTGTCTCCTTCTCTCTCTGCCCCTCCCCCTCTCATGCTCTGTCTCTCTCTGTATCAAAAATAAATAAAACATTAAAAACATTTTTTTTTAAAAAGAAACGTGCAGGTGACGGGTGCCTGTGTGGCTCATGGGGTTGAGTGTTCTACTTCCCTACTTCCGCTGAGGTCATGATCTCATCCTTCCTGGGGTTCCAGCCCCACAGGAGGCTCTGTGCTGACAGCTCAAAACCTAGAGCCTGCTTTAGATTCTGTGTCTTCCTCTATCTGTCTCTTCCCCTTCCCTGTTCTCTCTCTCTCTCTCTCTCTCTCTCAAAAATACAATAAAATATTAAAAAATTAAAAAAAGAAAAAAAAAAGAAACTTGCAGCTGCATTTTGAGACCAGGGTACGTTTCTGGTCATTGTTCATTCCCTCTATCCATGCACCTGAATTAAGGAGAGTGTTGTGCATTTCTAATTAGAAAAAAAAAATGTGTAACCACCCTCTCTAGAGCCCCAAACTGTTTAATTCGGTGAGAGACACCCGCCTGGGACTCTAAATGCACGACAATCTTTCCCTGTGAATCTGGATGGCCTCATTTCCTACCGAGGACACCCAACTAGTTATTGTCAGATTAGACTTCTCTGGCCCCCATCCCCCCCCCCCCCGCCCCCCCACTCCTTCTCATTCTGGACAGAAGTTGGAATCAATTTTGGCCCGAGACGGGTGTGCAGCCTGTAGACTCTAGCCTGGGGCCATCACTGGGCCTCCTCCCTCCCTCCGCGCTGCCTCCAGCGCTGGGGACAATGCACCTCCAGGCTCTGGAGCAGGGCTCGCCTTTCAGGGGACACTATCGCAGTGCTCATTCCTCGTTTTCTATGATGCCCGTCTGTCCATCTCTGTCTGCCCACTGCGGGTTAGGGCTTGCAGTGGCCAGTGATAGAGCCTAGCAGCGGGGAGGGACAGGACGCGGAGGAGGAGAAGAGAGATCGAAGCAGCGAGGGAAGAAGGACCCGGGCAGGCGACAGGTGCAGTTCAGCCCCGCTCACTGCGCCCTCCCTCTCCTGCGGGCGCTGGGCCTCAGCACCAGGTGGGTCCCAGAGCGCGAGTGACCAGAGCCAACCTGATGCTCTCTGTCAGCAGTGGGGGCCTGGACCCTGCAACTGCTAGGTCCTCGCCTAAGTTAAAAATGTGTCTCTACTATTCAGAGTCTAAAATACTTTGGGAGAAGCAAGCCTCATTTGGAGAAAGTGACTTGGCAGCTCCCGACTTGGGGATCAATGGCTTTCCCTTGGAGAAAGGTGTTTCCCTCCCACCGTAGCGTAGTGGACAGGTAAAAATTCAGGGAGGAGGGAGACCAAAAAGGATGAAAGAGAATGCAGAGATTAAGAAGAAATTGTCATCAAGTGCTGTTCTTGGCTACAGGGGGTCCTCTTCTCAGTGTGCCTTGTCTTCTGACACTCAAGATAGAGCAGATCGGCCATTGGAAATGTGGAAGCAACTCAAAAAACTACTTGAACCCCAAAAGACCTGTCTTAACATCTTCAGTACATTAATTACTGAGGGAATACCCCACATTTCCATTTGGAAGACCTAAGAACTGGGCTAATTAAGGCAACCAAGGCAATTAACAGAAGACGCTGTCTAAATGCTGGTGCGGAGACCTACGGTCAGTAGTATTGTGGAGTGTACATTCTCACTGCCTTCTCTCATTCTCTTCCTCGTTCCTCCCTCCCTTCCTCCTTCCTTCCTTCCTTTCCTCCTTCCTTCCTTCCCTCTCTCCTTTGTGTCACTCTGTGGGGAACGATGTTCCTGTGTCAAAATCAGACAACAGGGGACGGCACAGACAAATTTGAAAAAGTCATTGCAAAACACTGACCCGCTTGAAGCTTGGGCCAGGGTGAAACTTCATTACTCTAAGGATGGTGTTTCTTTCAGTAAACTGGTTTGCGACACAACGCACAACATCCGGAATGAATTGGTTCTTATTTCTGTTTCATGAATTCTTCATAAGTGTCATGAATTTCTGACTTGTACAAAAATATTTTTACCATATACTATTGCAAAGATATGTGAAGAAAGAAGGAAGGAGGGAAGGAGGGAAGGAAGGAAGGAAGGAAGGAAGGAAGAAGGAAAGAGATAGGAGAAAAGGGGAAAGGGACAAAGGGAGAAAGGGAGAAAGAAGGAAGGAAGGAAGAGAAAGTAGTGCTCAGTGGATCAGGGAATGGGTATATTTGGCTGCTAAATAAAAGGAAGACCTATGGCAATGGGTCATATCTGCATCGAAAAAGAGCGTGTTTCTTTAACGTTAAGAATTTCAAAATAAATATACGAAGGACTGAGGAATTTAGTGTAGACAACCTTAGTCAAACAGAAGCTCAGAGTCAATCAAATGAATAGTGTGCACACAGTATGTTTTCTTTGATGCTGTGAGACATTGTTACCATTAGGAAATGAGAGAAATGTAGTTATGTCTGACTTGTTTGCTGTTGCTTTGGAAATGCTTTAATCTCTTCAAGTGTGCACTTAAGAGCAAAGCATTGGAAACCATGAAGGTAGATGATACACACTGAACTCAAAACTGCTTTATATTACAAAAACTTATTAATATAGCTTTGTGTTAAATAGTTTGCATTACCTTCACCATTTTTCAAGGGTTATGAGTGGAGGTTATACGGATCCAGTCATGTTCCATGAAAAACAACTATCAGGCCATTCCTGGAAAGAATGCTGTGTATGAGTGTTACAGAAAAATCCCGCTGTTGGAAGTTCTACCAGCAGTGTTTGTTGCTTGAGTGACTTCCCTCCAGGACAGCCAAAGTCCTAAGAACCAACGTTAGGAGAAAGATGGTCAGGTTATTCAAGCGCAATGTGAAGGCAGCATCTAACAGTGGTGTCCTAGAGAAGAAGGAGGAAGGGACCGCTTTTTGGGGATACCCATGGCCATGCTGAGAAATCACCATTGTCATAAACTCTTTAGCAGTAAGAGGAGCAGTGGCACTTCAAAGTAAAGAATGCTAAGCTGCCCCCCTTTGCCATTTCCCAGATTTCTGATCAGAGACTAGAGTCAAGAAGCCTCTAATAAATCTGTCTGAAATTTTCGTGTGTCTATGATGCAGCAATTTTTCATTCACCTGGAGTTTTTTTCTTCTGGAACAGATTTTAGAATGATTTAGGGGGCTTAATATGTGGACCTTACGAATTTCCTTACCTCCCTAGGAAATTACTGATCTGCTTTCTGTCAAAATAGACTAGTTTACATTTTATAATAATTTATGTATTAGAATCACACACTGTGTACTTTTTTTGTGGGGTCTCTCACTCCATCAACCTATTTTGATATTCGACCATGTTATTGCATGTTCTAGCAATTAGTCATTTTTTTTATTGCTGGGCGGTATTCCGTTAGATATATACCATAATTTAATTATCTATTTACCTATTGATGGGTATTTGTGTTGTTTCCTGTGTGGCTGTTATGAATTAAGTTGCAATCAATATTCTTATACAAGTCTTTGTGTATTAAAACCAGTGTATGAGCTATTTTGCCATCCATTTGCTAACCCAGCATAATTGGTGTAGTGTAGATAAAACTATTTTACTTTTTTTCTTTTTCTTCCCATTTTCTTACTTTTAAGTTTCTATCATTACTTATATATTCTCTATATAAGTTCTATTCAGGTATATACTACTCAAGTATCTCCTGGGTGGCGCAATTGGTTAAGTGTCCAACTTCAGTCGAAGTCATGATATCATGGTTTGTGAGTCCAAGCCCTGTGTTGGGCTCTGTGCTGACAGCTCAGAGCCTGGAGTCTGCTTCAGATTCTGTATCACCCTGTTTCTGCCCTTCCCTCATTCATGTTCTATCTCTCTCAAAAATATATAAAACATTAAGGAAAAAAGATATATGCTATTCAAATACTTTTTCTCAGTCTATGGCTTGTCTTTCAATTTACTTAGTGATGTCTTTTGAAGAACAGGTATTTTTAACTTTGAAAAAGTTTCCTTTATGGGTGGTGCTTTTGGTGATGTATCTCAGAAATATTTGCCTAATCAAAACTTATGAAGATTTTTTCCTATGTTTTATTCTAGAATTGCATAGTTTATTTTTATTTTATTTTATTATTTTTAAATAGTTTATTGTCAAATTGGTTTCCATATAACACCCAGTGCTCTTCCCCACAAGTACCATCACCACCACTCCATCATCACCACCTTTTTTCCTCCTCCCCCTTCAACGCTTGGTTCATTTTCAGTATTCAATAGTCTCTCAGGTTTTGCATCCTTCTCTCTCCCCAACTCTCTTTCCCTCTTCCCCTCCCCCTGGTCTTCCATGAGGTTTCTCCTGTTCTCTTATCAGTGCAAACATATGGTATCTGTTCTGACCCATTTTGAGTTAATATTATATGCTGTACAAGATGCAGAGTTTCAATTTTTTTAAATGCAGATACCCAATTGTTCAGACATCAATTGTTGGAAAATTATCTTTTATTCATTGGAATAAAATGCACTTTTGTTGAAAATCAACTTATCATATGCCTGTGTATGCTAAAGTCATTTTGTTCTATTGATCTTTTTGTCATCTTTATGCAAATGCCACTCTGTCTCTATTACTGCAGCTTTATAATAAGGCTTGTACTTAAGTAGTATAAATCCTTCCAAATCCTTGCCTCTTTTCAAGGTTAGTTTGGCTATTCTGGATTCTCTGCATTTTCACATGTATTTTAAAATCAGTTTACCAATTTCTACCAAAAAAATCAGGTGGGGATTTGATGGGGATTTTATTGAAACTATTGATTAATCAGGGAGAACTCACATGTAAACAATATGAGTATTTCTGTCTATGAATATAGTGCATCTCTCGATTTATTTAGTTCTTTTTTATCTTTCGAACAATGCTTTGTACTTTTGCACTTGCAGACCTGGCCCATTTTTGTCATATTTATCTTAAACTATTTCCTATTTTCTGATGCTATTAATTGCTACTGATTTTTGAAAACTCAATTTTGCATAGTTTGTTGTTAGTGTATAGATGTAAAAACTGATATGTAACCTGAAACAATGATAACACACATATGAGGTTTTTGTAGATGATAATCATTTCTACTTGCAATGTGCCTAATGTGTTTGCAAATAAGGACAAATTTATTTCTTCTTTCCTAGATAACTGTTATTATTTCCATGCTTTATAGTACTGGCTAAGACCTCCAGTTTGGTATCTTATGAATCTAAATTTGATTTAACATGAAAAATCAATTAATATATTTCATATTTTCATAGATTAACATTTTTAAATCATACATTCATCTTAATGGATGCAAAACGGTTTCTCTTCAATAGTGGTGAATTAAATTGGGCATATCTAACTTGTTCCTGAACTCACAGATGAAATATTCAGTTTCTACTGTTAGCGTGATGATAGCTGTAGGGTTTTTATAGACACATATTTTCTAGTTAGCCGAGAGATGTTTTTTACATCACAAATCGATATTAAATTTTGTCAAGTGCCTTTTTGCATTTATATGTATTTTTTTCTTATTCTGGAGTGAATTTGCTTTTCTTTTTCCAGCTATTAAAGTAGTTGCTGTATCACTGTTTTGAAATCTTTCCTACTTATCTGATATAAGTATTTGGTGTTGCAAATTTCTCCTCGTAACCAGCATAAACACTATGCCATGCTACTTATAATGGTCTTGTCAGTTCCTTTCAATGAAAGACCTCTAGGCATCTACTTGCTATGAAGTTTTGCTTATTGAATCACTTTGATAACAGAGATCATTAGAGAACCACAAGCCATTTCTACTGTAAGAGGGTATTAGAAATGACTTACAAAGATTTTGAGCATGTGTTAGTTGCTTTTGAGAAGGTCTCAAGGAAGTGGGGTATGATCTAGATTGAATGCTGTCAGGAATTGTTAAGTATCTTAAAATTCTTTTCTTTTAAATTTTTATTTATTTGTGAGAGAGAGAGAGAGAGTGTGTGTGTGTGTGTGTGTGTGTGTGTGTGTGTGCAAATGGGGGAGGAACAGAGAGAGAGAGACCAGAATCCAAAGCAGGATCCAGTCTCCCAGCTGCCAACACAGACCCCAATGCAGGGCTTGAACCCACGGAACACCAGATCATGACCTGAGCCAAAGACCAATGCTTAACTGACTGAGCCACCCAGGTGCTCCATTAAGTATCTTAAAAATTCTTATGTAAACTGTAAGAAGAATGGAATGAGACTGGACCTGGGATTGAGAAAGAGGCAGAAATCATTCACATTGGGCTGAATAGAAGGTTTGATCACTTTTAGACAATGTTCATGATTTTTGTCTGCATTCAACTTTATTACAGAGTGGCCCATTTATTTCTTGATTCATCCTGATCCCACAGTTGTCTTATTTGATGCTTGACATTGTGTTCAACAAGAAAACATCACTGATTAGCCATGAAGGTCAAGCCAGCTTCTATCTGCTATGAATTCTTTTGATTTTCTTTCTCTCTTTCTTTCTTCCTTTCTTTCTTGCTTTTTTCTCAGTTACATGGCTTTACATTATTTGGTCCCACATTTTCTCTTTACTTCTCCCTATACCTTTTTTTTTGGCTATCTCCTGCTGTACTAGCCTTTTCTCCCCTGTCATTTCAATAGGTCATGTACATTTCCAACCAGCATACCTATACTTGATAAAACTTACAAATAAAATGACCCCCCACCAGAACATCCTATAGCTGTCTCCTTCTCATCAGTTTTCAACTCAGAAATTACCTCCGACATTTGTTGTTTCCTCTTTTTAAAATTTTAGACATTCTGACAGGTGTGAGGTGGTATCTCATTGTACTCTTGATTTGTATTTCCCTGATGATCATTGATTTTGAACATCTTTTCATGAATCTGTTAGCTATCTATGTGTATTCTTTGGAAAAGTGTCTATTCATCATGGCTTCTGCCTATTTTATTTGGATCTTGGGATGTTAAGTTTGATACAATATTTGTAGATTTTAGATACTAATGCTTTATCAGATATGTCATTTGCAAATATCCTCTCCCATTCTGAAGGTTACCTTTTGGTTTTGTTGACTGTTACCTTCACTGTGCAGAAGCTTTTTAACTTGATGAAGTCCTAATTGTTACTTTTGTTTCCTTTGTCTCAAGAGACATATCTATTAAGAAGATGCTACAACCGATGTCAAAGAGGTTTCTGCCTGCATTCTCCTGTAGGATTTTAAAGATTTCCTGTCTCATATTTAGGTTTTTCAATCATTTTGAATTTATTTTTACATATGATATAAGAAAGTGGTCCATTTTCATTCTTTTTCACTTTGCTGATATTGGTGAGGATGCAGGGAAAGGGAAACTCTCTTACACTGTTAGTGGAAATACAAACTGCTACAGCCACTGGAAAACAGTGTTGAGGCCCCTCAAAAAGCAGTTTCACTACTAGGTATTTACATAAAGGATACAAAAATACTAATATGAAGGGAATCAGGAACCCAAAATATATAGCAACATTATCAACAATAGCCAAATTATGGAAATGTCTTGTCACTAGCCAAATGTCTAGTGATTAATGGATGGATAAAGAAGATGTGGTGTATATACAATGGAATATTACTCGGCCTTCAAAAAGAATTAAATCTCACCATCTGCAATAAAGTGATGGAGCTAGAGTGTATTATGATAAGTGAAATAATTTAGAAAAAGATAAATACTATACCATATATTCTTTCAATTAAAATTATGGTTATAGATATACTTTTATCCAAATTCCACATTCCTTTTACCAAATACTAATGGAAAATGTAAAATAAAAGAAAAGCTGGACATGACAGAAATTATTGAATAAATATAATCTTCTTGAGAACACAGCATCAATAATATTTCAATATTTAAATCAAATATTACACTCTTGGTTGAGATATAAGTTTCTTAGAAAATATCATGAAAATGCTTCATGTTACCTTTAAAAAGCCAATCTTTTTCTTCAGTATTGTAAGTGTTACATAATTTTCATAGTTACAAATTCCTAAAGCACATTAAAATCCAAATTGCTGCTCCAGAAGGTATGGCTCTATCCTGTATAATCAAAGAGAGCAGACTAGCAGAGCCCTGCATCCAAGTAGCTCATTTTTCTTTTAATCACTTCTAGATGGATAGGGCATTAGATTAGGAAAACAAATCAACATGACCACCCACACCTATATATACTTTGTTTACTGAAATGGAAGATTAGATGTGGACAGTATTTTGGTGTCTAATGACAGAAGAAGATCATATAGACACGTGAGCTGCTTCAGCAATCTTGTTTTCTCTTGGAATCTTTCAGATATGATTTGAGAATAAAGAGCCTTGTGACTAGGAAGGGAATGTTATATTTCATCCATGATGGTTCACATAATCAAATCTTCAGTGTTTATCTGAATTATGTTGGGGTAAACCACTTATAATGGATTTATTTTTCTATTAAAAGCCAGAAAAATAACCAGTTTTGCATATACTAAATTCAATTTTAATGTCGAGTTGTTAAAATGGGGCACTTGAAGATTGATCCTGCAGTCAGACACACTGGGGTGTATCCAAAAAAGTGACCAGTATGCTGAACAGACTCAGAACAACCTATGAAGGCCACCGAAGGGAAACAGAGAATTCCCCTTGAGCAATTATACTAATATTTTCATCCAGACATAAATTTCATAGTTGCTTGCAAAGCTATTTTTTAGTGTGCCCTCCAAAGAGCCCTAGACTTCCAGCTAGAGTTTCCAAGAACGCTGAAGGGGAAGCCAAGTAATTGAGTTCTTGGCTTTTCACCCCCTCTAATCACAACTTACACTTCTGGTCTGCATTTTATTTATGATGATATCATATGGGATTTTTGCTTAATATAAAAAGTTCCGTTACTTAAAAAACTAATTAACTATATGGATCTAGCACAAAACTTTCCATTTGCAGATAAGGAAACCATGTGAGATATTAAATCACATGAAAAGAGGAGACATTCAGTTAAGTGAAGTATAAAATAAATAAGGAAACAAATCACCTGTGTTCAAATATCTGGAAGGCCCGTGCCTAAAGATTATGCAGTAAAAAAAAATCATGTCACAGTTGAAGCTACCCTAAAATAAAGGTGAATTACCTTTTGGAAACAACAGCTTCCCTGATTTGTAAAGATATTGATTGAGGTAGAATCTTAAAATCCACTTTTAAAGGTGATGTAGAGGAGACAAATAGACCTTATGCAGAGCTGGAGGAGGTAACCTTGAGAACTTGTTCAGCTCTGACGATCTTTGGTTTATCATATACAGTAAAGTAAAGTCTTTACTGGTACCCCTGAGACTGCGGAACGTTGTGATTAAAGTATATTTGAAATGTCCTGCTAAGCAGCATCGTCCTTCTGTCCATGTAGCCAATTTGAATTCTAATCTGCTAATTCCTCCATTTCTTTCCACAGCCTATTGTGTAACATATCATAAAAATGTGTTCTTCTGTTTCCTCCTGCTCGAACATTATGTTAATATAGTAAACAAATGTCAATTCAAATGTCATCTATAAATGATTACTATTGCTTGCTAGATGATTCTGCTAAAAAACATGCTGAAGTCTAGTTGTAGCTGAAAGAAAAGGAGAAGCACTTGATTCAAGTACAGGCTACCCTTTGTATTAAATAGATAGATAGATAGATAGATAGATAGATAGATAGATAGATTGAAGGATAAATAATAAAAGATTTTCTATAAGTGGTATAAATAAAGCAACATGCCAATGGAATGCCAATGGCACCTTTAACTATTTGGCTATGAGATTTGGATCAAGGAAAGTGGAAGATACAGGATTCCAAATGCGGAATAAATCATGGGAATCTAAGGTACAGCATAGAAAATACAGTCCTAGGGTATTACCATAGTGTTGCATGGTGACAGATGGTAGCTACACTTGTGATAAATATACCATAATGTATAAACTCTTTTAACCACCATAGTGAACACCTAAAACTAATGTAACATTGTGTGTCAACTATATATTTTTTTAAAAATCCACTTTCTTGAGAAGGAGCAATTGTTGAGTGTCTGGAAATTCTATTGATTTCATCAGATGTTGAAGGCCATGAACATCAATTATGTATAGAAATCCCTACAGAGTTACTGGTAGGATACTATTTACTCCCAGACTTTGTTTTCGGAATGATGTGCTTTAACTGCTTCTGTAATAGTTCTGAAAAGTCATTCACATGAGGACTATTTCAACTGAGGATGTCCCTGGGGTGAGCCATTTCACTTACTTTTGGGAAAAGCCTGAACATTGAGTCGTGATACTCTTCCTACACTATCTGGAGTGTGTTATTGCAACATGAACTTTTATTAGCATACGTAGCAAATAGGACAACGTGTATGAATTTGCATTGTTGTGCAGTGGACATTATTTCACTAACAATATAAGATTGTCAGGGGAATGAAACCAGAGAATCATCTAGAAGCATCATTTCATCATAAACTCTCTCTTACCTTTTATGAATTTTTTTATTACCAAAGGATACCAGGTAGTAAACTAAATTATTTCAGTAATTTTCATATCATGATTTATAAAACCTTATTTTATCTTTATAAGTACATTTTAAAATGCAATCTGCATTATGATTTTACTTCAAGCCTTTACCCAATGACTTGCCTCATTTTATTATATACATAGTAATAAAAGTACAAGTCAGAAATAATTGAGTCTTATTTTTTTATAGAAAACAGATTTCATTTAATCCTACGGGCTAATATTTGCCATTTCTAAAGGAGAAGGTTTACTTTTCTTTCTTTCTTTTTTATTTATTTATTTTTCTGAGGCAAACATACAATAATGAAATTGGGAAGAAGAAATCTGGTTCTAAATCTTTATTTTCTTTTTCTTCTTATTAGAATAAATTACCCTTTTTATTTTTATTTCATTTTATTTTTTAAGTTTTTATTTAAATTCAGGTTAATTAACATACACTGAAATATTAGTTGCAGGTGTACAATTTAGTGGCTCAACATTTGCATACATCACAAGCACTCCTCACAAGTGCCTTCCTTAAACCCCATTGCCCCTCCCCCCGCCGGCCCCACCCGCTTCCTATCTTACAACCATCAGTTTATTCTCACAGTTAAGAGTCCGTTTCTTGGTTTGTCTCTCTTTTCCCCCCCTTTGATCATTGTTTTGTTTCTTAAATTCCATATATGAGTAAATTCATATGGTATTTGCGAGGGACCAGCCCACGCACCCCAGTCAAAAGGTCCCGAGTAGGGGGTTGGTCGGCGCATATTTTCAGCGCAGTATCTATAAGAAAGAAGACAGACAAGACAGACAAGACAGACAATATGGATGGTGCAAAAGCCACACTTTATTAAGATAGCCAGGGTCTTATATTCTTATATAAAGAAATGATTACATCATTTCTTTAATGGTTACATAGTTCAAGGTCCCCGAAGTAAAGACATGCTCCAGAAAAGGTCATTCTCATCAGGACAGTAGTAAATAACAGGAACAGTCAAGTCAGTACAAGAGAGGGATTCCCTAATAATAGTCTGGCTCCAAGCAGAAGATGAGCCTGAGGAATTCTATAAGGAGATATACATTTCTTAAGGCCCTTCATCAGTTATTCAAGGGTAAGATGCTCATCCATTAACAAGCAAATCTTTGGCAGACAAAGTAAGGGAACGCTGGAGTTTCTGATTGACCCAAGTTGATTCAAAACCTAAAATAAAAGTACATGTCTCTTTGCTAAGCAACTAGAAAATCATAGGCAGGATGAACAGAAGCCACATGGGCGCTATGCAGGAGGGTTTTGGCCTACTGGGCCCCAACAGGTATTTGTCCTTCTCTGACCGACTGATTTCCCCATCGGATTTACTAATGTGTGTCCTTTTGTAAAACTTTATTACGAAACATGCAAAATGAGAGTAATAGCAGGAGAAATCTGTAAGTTTCTGTTACAGATTAAATTTTAATGGAGTAAATTTTAATAAAATGTACATAAGATCCTACCACATTATGGGACAAGCGTGGATGTTCAATGAGTGTCAAGTATTCTTATTATCTGGAATCTGCATTTTACCATGCTAATGAAGAATTGAATTTCTACTCTAGTCTTGGAGCTACTCTGTTCCACGAGTCATGCACTGACCACACAACTAATTCATTCCTTTAGGATTACTAAATTAAAGGTAGTTGGTGTTTTTCTGAAACTATTAGGCACAAAATGAGAGGTCTATTGGTCTACCTTCTCCTCATTCAAAAGCAATAAATGTTAGCCATCTAGGGAAAAAAAAATTGTTTTTCTTCACAAAGATGCTCATCTTGGATAGGTACAACAAAAATTCCTCCAAACTGTATTTTTCAATATTTTCTTACACTTGCAATAAACTGGAGGTGACAACTCACTTCGTGATTCTTAATTCTAACTAAAACCTTTTCTTTTTATTTGAAATCTTTTTTCTTTCTTTTTTTTTCATTTTCTTTTCTTCTCTTCTTTTATCCTTATTTGGTGCTTTATTATAGCCTTGGAAAACAAACACTCTGACAAAGATTGCCTTAACATTCCCCTCAGCTCCAGTAAACTTTAGACAGACTTCCTTCTAACAATGACCCTAACCTCCCTTTTTCCTAAGAGCATTTACTTTAGAAAACTTGTAACTGTACTTTTTTTTTTTTACCCAGTTGAGATGTCAGTCTCTTGAAGAGCTTCTTGCCAGTTTTGCAACCCAAAATGTCTTTCTCAAGAACCTGGTAGACATCTCCTTTTTTTAAATTTTTATTTTTTTATCTTTTTTGTTTTCCATGAGAAATGTTGGTAGGACTCTTATGGGAATGGGGGCCGTATCTTTGAAATGTAAATATCAAGGAAGGTAGTGGCCTTATCTGTTAGAGGGTCAGAGCCTAACTTCCTAACTAATTAGCAAACACTGATGGCGTAATCATAGGGACAAACATTTGCAAGCTGAGGAATAACTCAATGTGCTCCACATATTACATAGATCAACCTCCCCTAGTGTCTTCTAGTACTTTTCCACAAGTTCTCCCCTTTGCTTAGAATCCCCTCTCTTTGTTTCAGCAGAGATCAGACAAAGTGCTGGACTCTCTTCCCTACAAGAGTTACCTTGACTAAAGTCTTTCCTACCTGTTTAATCTTGTCTTGCAAGATTTTTGCTTTGATAACTCACTTCACTGCTGAAAAACCAAGATAGAATCATATCACATTATAGCATTTTTGCCAAGTCAAAGAGCTTAAAATACTCTGTCATTTGCTCACAAGGGTTTAATTCCATCTCTATCATTCATTCTTAGTCATTTCCCAGTTTTAACTTATTCTTTTTAAATTCAGGTGGCTGAGGCAAGACACAAGGTTTAAAGGAGGAATTGCTCAGTACAGAACAAAAAGACTGACACCTGAATCATTAAGTATGAGAATCTAGTATTCCTTTCTAATCATATTTGTCTTTGTCTCCCATGGAACAATTTATTAGTTTTTTTTTTTTAATTCCTGGAGCCAGTTCTTCCTCATTCTATATTTGAATTTTACTTACTCTATTGGTGTTCATTATTTGGCTCTGTAATATCAGTGAATTCGTTTGGATTTTAAATTATGAGCTCACTTAATCCATCAATTAGTGAGATAAAATTTTTTTATTCAAGTTTTCCACAAGGATATGAGAAAGAATCTACTTCCAATTGATGACTTCTCATACAGGTTCTGCCAGATACAGCAAAGATTAGGTATTGAATGGTTGCTCTGTGCCACATACTTTGTAGAGATGATCTCATTTGTTGCCCCCCCCCCCAAGACTCTATGAAGTGGATGATATTATTCCCATTATTCAGATGGGGAAAATGAGGCCCAGGAATACACACTTGTCTAAAGTATAAGAGCCGGCCGTGGAGATAGACTTATTTTCTACTATAAGCCATTCTTCTAAACAACTCAAGACACTGTCTCTCTTCTTTCCATCCTTTTCTCCTTTATTCCCAATTTTTTTCTACTATCTGGTGTGTTTCCATTCTTTTTCCTCACTATGTTGGAGACTGGGGGACACCACAGGAATTGGGCAGAGACCTTGCTTTCAAATACCGCAGAGGCTCTGGCTGCATGTAATCACAGTGCTATGAATGCAACATTCACTAGATATTTTAAATAAAGGAGCACATAAAATATATGAACGTCCACCTAACCTAAAGAGAGGATCATTTTTCCCATCCCATTATTCTACTTATAAATAAAACAATATAATATAAAATATCCTTTAATATTTTATTTTAGATATTTTAGAACTCTAATAAGTCAGCTTTTATTTAGAACAACTTTATTCTATAATCTGATACATTTATCTTATATTACAAAGATTAAAGGAAAATATTTTAGACTTTAAGTAATGGGTGATATGTGAAGAATTTTCAAAAGGGTTTGGCGGAAAAAATATAGATTTGCACAGTTTATGCCTGATGGACAACTTTAAAAATTGCTTTTTGAAAGTAATTGACAGCAAGAAAATAAAAAATGCAGAGTTCACACATGAAAACAAGTCAACCAAATAAACCAAGAAAAGTGTTTGCTTTCCCAATAAATCATAGAGAATTAATTTCTTGAGTGAATCTGGAAAAAAAATAAATGGCATGGTTGAAATAGAAAAAATATGGTAAATAGAATTAATCAAGCAACTAATTTAGTTATTTGCACAGGAGGATTTTTTTTCGAAGTGTTAAATATTAACATTGTAATGAACTTTTTATTTTGAAGTTCCATGGCTTCTTAGAAATGTAAATGAAAGGAGTATAATTATGCAAAAGAAACTTCATTATATATTAAATTAGGATAAATTAATTGCTCTGTTGAGGAAAGACTCCTAAAAGCAGTAAATAAGTAATGCATCACTTTAAAGAGGATCTGAGATTTAATGTTTTGTGTTTTTACTTCCTCAGTTAGATGGATTTTACTTAATCTTTTCAAAATCATTAGCACATTTGCTATGGTAATTGCTCTCAAGTCATTGTTTATCTGAAACAATTCAGCTGTCTAAATTAACATTACTTCTGCCTTTTTAGAACCTTGTAAAAATAAAACCATTTAACTTTATTCATTTATACAATATGGAATATCTGTCCTTTTTTTCCCCCTCATATTTTGCTTTCATTAAAGTGTAACTACATCCAGCCTTGTAGCATCAGTTCCCCTCTGTATTTTGAGTAAGCAGTGTTTCTCAAGGGCATAGATTCACAGCAATTTTGGAAAACCATACCCTTACAATTTCTATGATTCCTGATTGGTTGTATTGTTAGAGTTCGAAATACAAAGAGATGTGAAGACACAAGGTTACTTCTATCTTCAAGTATTTGACTGCTGATAGGTTCTCTCAAATACAACACTGAAAATGGATGGGGGCAAAGAAAGGAAGCCTTGCTTTTCAGACAGTACATAAACTTAATATTTGCAACCTACTGAGTGCAAATGTTCTGCCAACAATGGGGTTAATTACTTTGGATGTGTGTTCTCATTTCCTTCTTCCAGCACACTCAATAAGATTATTTCTTACACTATTTACTATACTTCTTTTATGAACGAATAAAAAGAAGGTTCAGAATGGAACTAGAATCTACCAGCAATGACATAATTAAAATATTGGCTAATAACAATATTTAGCCACAGATAACAGATCTGAAAAACAGTGGCTTAAAACAGAGATTTTATTTTTCTCACAGAAGTTTGGAAGTAGGCATTTCAGATTAATGATGATGCCATGAGACTGTCAGGGTTCTGGATTTTTATATTTTTATGAGTTCAGTTATCTTTAGCCTGCACTCTTAGTTCATAATAGAAAGACAGATGTTTCAATTCTAGGATCTAGTTTTCTTTGTTAGAGAGGAAAAGGTAAAGAACAAAAGTCAAAATATTCTAGGTAGATAAGTCCCCTCTTCTGTTTTAAGAGAATCTTCTAGAAGACTCATCAAACAACTGGCACATCTCATTGGCCAAAAATATTATATCACATGTTCACCCTTACATGAGGGTTGGGAAATGGAGATTTTTATATAAGATCTTTGCTACCATTAAAATAAGGAAGTAGTATAGAACTTATTAAGAGAAAAGGAAGTGAGGAAGAAAGGGAAGAATTGTTTTTCTCCTTAGGTCACCAGAAATCTGAGTCCTCAATTACCAAAAGACAGACCTAGAACTTGGGGTTAAGTTTGTCTAATGTAAAACTCTTGGTAGCTATATTATGGAACATATCTGGAATGATGGATGGATTTCCTGGAATTCAGACAAGAAAAACTTGAATAGCTTGCAGAAGAACTTAATAAACACTAAATGTTCTATTAGGAAAATCTTATAAAAACATAGGAACATAATGGATAAAGAATGTCTTTCTTTCTTTCTTCTTTTTAAAAAATTTTTAATGTTTATTTTTGAAGGAGAGAGAGAGACAGAGAGTATGAGTGAGGAGAGAGCAGAGAGAGAGAGGGAGACACAGAAGCCAAAGCCGGCTCCAAGCTCTGAGCTGTCAGCACAAAGCCCAATGAGGGGCTGGATCTCATGATCTGTGAGATCATGGCCTGAGCTGAAGTCAGATGATTAGCTGACTGAGCCACCTAGCTGCTCCTGTCTTTTTTTCTTGTTTATAATTGCAAACTTATAATACATTTGTAATATGGCACACCTAACCCTCCTGAAAATATCATGTTGAAATTTTAAGGCTGTGAGAAATGTGTTCTACAGGTGTAAGAGAAAATTGCCTTTGTGTGCTTGATTGAAGTTCAAGACACTATAGATGAATTAATTTATCTTGATCTCCATTCTCCCATTTTTATAGAGATGTAAGTTTTTCTGTGCAGAATTGCAGGGAGCAAGGTAATTTTAGATGCTTAAATTTATTCTAAATAATCTTTTGTTTTCTTTGACCTATGAACTCATATACATTAAGAAGAAAATTAGTTGTAGTTTTAGGAAACTGGCAGTTTAAAAAAATCTATCGAGGTGCTTTTATCTTTCAAAAGAAATAAAGAAAGTATGTTGATGAATGTCACTAATCCTAAACCTGTTTTTTTAATTAATCTCAAACACATGTTAAAAATGAACAATCCATTTTGTTTATTAACTTATGCAACAAATACTGACAAAATTTGTATTATGGTCCAAGTAAGAGTATTATATCCTTATAGACAGATTCTAAATTCTAGTTCTAAGTTCTTGCTTTAGTCATATGTGAAATTATGCTTTGCCCATAAAATAGACTGCAAGAAACTTGATGCTAGAGTCATTCCGTGCATATCATATCTATCTGCAGCATTTGGCATAGCTGCTGGCATATAATAGGAATTCATTAGATCAATATAAAATATAAGTAAATTAATAATTTGCATTTTAAAGAATTGATGGCAGATTATTTAAATTGTCAAATTGTATAATATTAAAAGATGCACAGGATAGTCTAGTTAATAAAACATGATTTCTATTTAGTACAATTTAAGCTATCTTGCATTCGTCTGATATTTTAATTATGTTTTAGTATAATCTATATATGTTTATGTACTTATCTTGCTAATCTTTCTTCCTTTGTTACATTTCTGGAAGAGCAGTCCGTTTACATAGAATGAAGTTACTTTAGATTTTATTTTTTTTTGGTTCAGCTTAAAAACAACATTATTAACTCTTTTTATTTGTTTCAAATTAATAGATCAGACAATTAGAAGCAAGATACCCATCTTTCTGCGCCTACAATACTGGAAAGAATCAGCCATTGCTTATCTTATAAATAAATAGAGTGAGGGTTTATGATAAATACTCTTTATTTAATGCTGTAGTGAGGTCCCTTAATTTGAGCACAGAGCATAGTGTTAGCTAAAGCCCTTTCTAGTAACAAAAGCTTCATGTTAATAAAAATTGCAATTAAACTTCTGGCATCTCCCAGATGAAAAAATTTAATCCTTCTACAAAATTAAAAGGGAAAAGAAAAAAAAATTTGAGTAATCGGGGAAGGGCTAAATGTGATAAACAGCTGATGAATTATTCAATACATGGTGTTACTGACAAATCTAGAGAATTTAATAAGCTTCCCTAATTGACTTTCAGGCCGAATGACATTATTTTTTTCTATATTTTTATTGAAAAGTGCTTGTTAGCAAAATGCTGAGTTTTGACAGATGAGCATGACCACTCCCATGTTAAAGGTAAAAAATGTTCATGGGTACTTGGGTGGCTCAGTCGGTTAAGCGTCCAACTCTATTATTTCAGCTCAGGTCGTGATCTCATTGTTCATCAGTTCGAGTCCTGCATTGGGTTCTGTGCTGGTAGTGTGGGGCCTGCTTGGGATTCTCTCTTTCTCAGAGTAAATAAACTTTCAAAAAAAAGGTCTAATATTTTCCTTATATATTACAAGTGTGTTTACTTATACAATGGTCAAATTAAGCAAATCATTCTCAATTTCAAAGGAGTAAAGGATATGCAAACCTGGGCTGTTTCACTCAACAGAATTCTATCAGGGGAAGGGCTGGAAGGAGAGAGTGTCTGCGCAGGCTGACCACGTGCAGACAGGGCCCAGGTTTGACCGAGCTGGGAAAGGGAAAGTAATGTCATGAAGGACAGTGCAAATTATGCTTTTATAGAATCTTATGCAGCTAAATCTTGGCCATCTCCTTTCTACATTACTGGCCTTCCTTTGTGTCCGACATAATAAAGTCAATTTTGAGTTGGCATCATTAAGAATTTGCTAATTGTGCCTAGACTGTACGTACCAGCACAGGACTAGCACTAAGATGTTTTATGGTTAAAATAAACAAAAAGTCAACTGAAAATGTGATTTCTTAGCTAACGAACAAGTGCAATTTTAGTTTGTCCCCTCATTCTTCATTCTGCTACAGGCTTTGTTCTTCTTACACTGTTATAAAGACTGTACTTATTTTTAATTTTTAAATTTTTGTCCTTCATTGGGATATAATTAACAACTCCACATAACTTTAAGATATATGATATGATCATTGACATATGTATTTTGTGAAATGAGTACCACAATAGAGATAGTTAACATATCATCGCCTCACATAGTCACATTTGTGTTGTATGTGTGTATGTGTGTGTGTGGTGAGAGCAAATTTTAAGTGTACAATATATTATGCATTAGACACCTAGAACCCATTCCTCTTATGATTGAAAGAATACACACTTTGACTTACAACTCCTCATTTCTCCCACACCCAAGCCCCTGGCAGCAATCACCAATCTATTCTCTGTTTCTGAGTTTGATTCTTTTAGATCCCACCTATAAGCGAGATCATACAGTAATTTATCATTGATTTATTTCATTTAAAATAATACCTACAAATTTCATACATGTTGTCACACATGTGAAGATTTCAGTTTAATATATACACATACATCCATTGATGGACACTAAGGTTGTTTCCATGTCTTGGCTGATGTGAATAATGCTTCAGTGATGATGGGAGCACACAGATAGTCTATTTTAAAGGCGGCAGGATAGTGTGTTGTTTAATAGCAGGAATGCTTAAACCAGGTTTCTTGGTGAAAGTATTCGCTCTGGCTTCTCCAGTGTAACAGAGTTGAGTTATTTAACTTCATCACACCATGATTTTCTTCTCTCTCAAATAAGGATAGCAGTGTGTACCCCACATTGTAAATAATATGAAATACATTGCACAATACATAAAGAATAGTACTTTATGCATAGTAATTCCCACATTAATCTTTGCTACTGTTGTGAATGAGTCTTTGTCACAGGATGCCTGCCTATCACTTTTAAACTTCATTCCTGGTGCTGATACATCACAGCATGTCATATAGCCAGTTAAGTGAACCAGGATTCACTTTTCTCCCACTTAGGCCCATAGCCTGGACAGCCATAGTTACAGAAAATGAGCTTGGGGACCCATTAATGTTCCATTGTTCTCAGTGTTTCTTATAAAACATAAGCAAACCTATGACCATATATGAGTACTCTTAGATACCTACTTAATAAAAGTTAAAATGTGTTTAAAAAATAATGTGCCTGAATATTCAGAGAAGCTGCATTTGTAATAACCAAAAACTCTAAAACAAACTAAAAGTACACCAAAGTTTCATGGATAAACTTCTGTGTAAGGCGTGCTACTCCGAAATCACAAGGGGGAAACTACTTATTCATGTAGCATCATGGGTATATCATAAGATATGCTAAAAGAAAGAAGTTGAAAAAAAGAAGTACATATTATATTATTCCACTTATTTGAAACTCTAGGACATCCAAAACTAATTTATTAATGACTTAACATGAGTTTTCTGGTAAGATGTAATAAAAGAGCCATGAACAGGAAAAGCTATATCAAGATCAGGGTGTCAGAACATATATGTAACAAATACAAAAATATTGTGTTCTTGGGTAAACAAAGTATGTTTTTTTGCCTTACTATTTTTAAAATGTCCTTTGATTGGTAAATCTGTTTATAGACTTGATGTTCCTGGCACGCTTTAGTCAAACGTCCTGCTTGCTTCAGGGGAAAAAATAACCTCCCCTAACTGAAGACTCCCCTAACTGAAGACTCCCCTAACTGAAGACTCCCCTAACTGAAGCTTTAGTGGCTTCTGCATGAACATTTACAAACCTCAACAAGGCGCGGCATTAAAATAGTGACATGAGAACCTCCCGTTGTTTAACTGAATTAGCAACTTCACCATAAGCAGTGGTAGAGTTTCCATAAAATTAAAAACAAGAGATCTGGATGTTTTAGTAGATATTTGTGGGCTAACTTAAATACAGCTTTGAGAATAACAAAGGGACTGATTTTTTTGTTTTTAATACACAAAGAATTTGTGAAACTATAGTGCCTTATTAAAGGGGAATAAATGACTTAGAATGAAGTAACCTTGTTTTCCATTCCGTCACCAATAATTTGGATTCGTCACTTAAGTTATAAGAGATACATTCCACCCCTTTGCCAGCCACTAACTTTATGTTCAGATGCCATCATGTTGCCTATAAGCCTGGCAATTGGGGGGAATAAAAGCTTCTCGACTCGAGAAGTATATTTTTTATTTAATTTTTAAAAGTTTATTTATTTATTTAGAGAGAGGCAGAGACATTATGAGTGAAGCAGGGGCTGAAAGAGGGAGAGAGAGAATCCTAAGCACAGAGCCCGAAATGGGTCTTGAACTTATGAACTGTGAGATCATCACCTGAACAGAGATCAAGAGAAGGGCTCTTAACCAACTTAACCACTCAGGTGTCCCTTAAGGGGTATATTTTAAACAATAATAATAATGATAATAACAGCTTGTTTATTATTCTCAAGTTTTTACTTTCTAAGCACTCTGCAGTATGGCATTTGAATATGAATTATATTATTTAAAAACAAATTCTCCGGAGACAAAACTATGAGGAATCTCAGGCTCAGAGAAATAAGTGATTTTCTCCAAATCCAAAGCCAGAAGAAAGAGGCAGAACCTGACCTCACATCCATGTTTGTCTTGCTACCTGCCTCTTATATTAACTGAATTTTCAGCTTGGGCTTATGCTGGATTCAGTAGCAAGCAGTCCATCACTTGGGTTCTTCCTCTGACCGGTGGGGAATATGGCTGCTCAGCTCTCTCGGTGCTTAAAATTCACCTGGACACTGACTAGTAACTTAGCCATTGCTCATTTCTTTCATTCAGCTCTTCAACTTCAGCAGCTAGGGCTCACAGTGCTATAGCCAATGGATATCTCAATTGAATCTCCTTTGGAAATGGTCCTATAGATTTTTGGTAATTCTCAGTCACCACTCATCTCTACAGATACTCCTAAAGTTTCTGTGGATGCCTTCAAGGTCCTAGTATCCTTAGTCCCCCAGGGTTCCTTGCTGCTTCCAATGACTAACTAGGAGATGGTTCCTATGCTCCTAACTAGAAGAAGGTGCTGTAAGAATGGGTGAGGTGATGCATGCAAAAACTCTTTAAGGTTTCTAACACCTTTAATATTATCCTCTCTCAATTGCAGAGTACTGGACTAGATAATCTCCAAAGTTCCATGGAGCAATGCTTCTATGATCCCTAATTTATGAGCTTCCTATTCAGATTCCTGATTTGGACTTCAGATGCCTCCGTTTGTGACGAGGCAGACTCTAGAAAGCATTTCATAAATTAATGAGTGCTTAGAATGAACTTAAAAGCACTCAGAAGACTAATTTCTCAAACTCTTATTTAGATTGCCTTATTTTAAAGGTCTTCTGATTTTCCTGAAGCCAGTCTAAGTAGACCACTGTAGCTCACTTTTAAAGCTATCAGACCACTAAGAAGTATTAGATGATAGAGAATTTCCTTCATTTGCTTGATCTGACCTATTATCTTCAGAAATTTCAAATTGGCTTATGATGGATATTTAAAAAGGCCTTTTCTGTTCAAATTGAACAGTTTTATTTCTAAAACAAATCAGGGGCATTAAGTGACAGAAGTAATGTTCACAGCTGAACTATTTAGGGTGCAATAACACTGAATACCTTCTAACATTTTGGTATTTTGGCCATGTTTTCAATCTGTAGGATATTTTCATTTGGTTTATGTGCAAACAAAACTGTCTATTTTTACCTTTGCTTTACAACTACAAAAACCTTACCCTCCAACTCAGTGTACTTAACATTCAGTATTCCATTATCAAATATTAAATTTTTATAGTGGAGTCATCTTACCACTTCTTTCAAATAAAGAGTGAAAAACTAGCAAAACATTAGATTCTTGGAAGTCAGGGTCTTTGAACACTGCCTCGCTCTTCTTAGCTGTAGTAGAAGCAATGATCTTCGTACAAAGAAAGCTATGCTATGTATAAAAACATACACATTTATTTACCAAATATTAGTGTTTAATTGCTTGTTTTCAATTGAGAAAGAGGTAGTTAATTGTTACTGAACTTTTTAATGGAACTTTAATGTCTAATGGCTCCATTGTCAGATTTACCTCATGATAAGTAAAACTTAGTAGCTACTGATTGCTTCATATATACAGAAATTTCCCTGGGTTTGGTTCTCATAATAAATACCACTTGAAATATATTTAATTCCATACTTAAATCTTACATGTATCATTTTAATTCAAAACTTAGGGCTTATTAATGTAAGGTTGCAAATGGAGAAAGAATTAGGAACAGGAAATATTTTACAAGAGGACAGCTTTCAAAAATCAATCACATGATACATATTTTCTCAAGAATATGTGCGATGAATATAGTCCCAAGAATATTTCCCAAGAAATATCCATATTTCACATGGATTGGAGATGTACGATTCAATTGTGACATTTCCTTTTGATCAATGAACATATCTGAAATACATGAAATAATGATAACTTCTATCTATCGGACATGCAAATGTACTGGAAAATCACATTATCTTTTATTATTATGTCAGTTCCTCAAAATAGGTAAGCTTGCATCTCTCTTCAGATGGAAACACTGAGGGGGATAAAAATTAAGCACCTGATAAAATGATTTTATCACCGAGTGAGGAGCAGAGGCGCACTTTATGCACACATTAGCCCAAACCCAAACCTCTGTGCTTTTTCTATACTTGGCCTCTGTTGCCTTTCTAGGATTTATCCCTAATTTCTAAAAACATATAAAGCTCCGTTATCTAAGCAACAGCTGTTGTTTCTGTGCAGCCCCTCTGACGGATAAAGAAAAATAAACTGTGGGGAGTAATGACAAATTTACTTTCAAAATGCAGTGGAAATAATCTTAGGAGTCAGCTTGGTTCAAATGCTGGCTGTGCCTTTTAATGTGCTTCATGGTGATGTACAAGATTTGGAAGCCCAAGGCCCTAAGTCTTCCCATACACAGACCTGACAAATAAGGTTAAATGAGCCTGTAAAAGTACAGTTTATGGTCGGTAATAAAAGCTAAACCCATCTTCTTTTTCTGACTCTTCTCTAACTGCCTCACATCCTCCTCTTTCTCCTTAAATGTATGGGTAAACGAGTAGGTCCAGGAAAGAACGGCAGCCTCAGTTCTGTTTCGTGATGTTGAGGAAGTCACAGCCTGCCAGCGAGTCTGTTTTGACATCTGTAAAACCAGAATAATAGCCGACAACTGCACAGCATACTCTGAAGACAAATGCAATAACACCCGCAGAGCAGGCTGCGCTCCGGGGGAGACAGGAGCCATATGCAATAAAAAGTAACGGCAACAACAGCATTTAAAACTTTTATTTCCAAAATATTCACTAAGGAGATTTGCAAACCTGTTGTTCAGGACATACTGTCCTTTCATGAAAAACAAACGCCTGTCCATATTCATTCACGTCCAGGTCAGCAAAGGACGGCTGTATTTTAATACACTTGTTGCACCCTCCGCAAATAACAAGGAGCCCCTGGGAAAATAGACTGTGTGGTAATGGTGCTGGCAGGAAATGCAAAAAGCAAAACAAACAAAAACAGCAACCCCCTCAAGGCCTATTCTGTGCAGTTATCTTTCAGCTGACAGCATGTTTTACCACAAACTTTATTGGCTTTACCCTAAGCAAGCATTAACCACCTTAATTGGGAGATTGCGCCAGCATCTTAGATGTCACTTTGCCTGACAACAGGTGTTCCTAATACGCCATGCCATAAGTCCCCCAGTGTTACAGTCAATCCAATCTACTCTTTTCATGGGGCTTGGTAATTAGAAATTGTGCAACATTTAACACTTGATTTAAGATTTAGATTTTTCAACATTCTCCCCGAGGAGTACTGTCAGAAATAGAATGCTTTTAAGTGAAATCGTTTGCTTAAAACAATGCATGCAAAAGCATGAGACATGCTGATTAAGGGCAAGGGTTTTTATATTTCTTTAGTTTTAGAAATGCCTCAGCTCTCATTGCTCGGCATGGCTGTCGACGTTATAAATGACCACGAGTATATCAGGAAACCTTTCTCCCGCTCCACCTCAGTGCCCCTGACAGGTTCTGGGGAATGCTGCACTGTTACAGGAAACATCTGCAGCCCAGCCTGGGCAACGCAGCTGAGCAATGGGAGTGTGCCCGGGGAGGACTTTTGTCTGGGTGTCACTCTCTGATTGAAAAGGAGCACAATAGCAATGACCTTCTAACTGTCCTGGCAGGGAAAGAATTACCTGGTGTGAAGACAGTTAGTAAAATATTCCTTTTAAAATTTAGAGCAATATAATAGCAGAGTCGAAAAGGGGGACTAAAATTAGAGAGAAAAGAGGCCAGTCTTTCAGGAGAACGCTTTGTCCCTTTCAGAATAAAATCTTTTAAAAACACACATCAGTAATGCACCCAAGTCAAACACCCCCCATTGTTCCATGCTTTACAGCTTCACTGGGCCTTTATTATCATTCCTCCGGTCAGATTTGATACTGATTTTCCTCCCAGTCAGATTTGATACAGATTTGATACTGACTTGTCTTAGAGTCTGGTTTTCTTGTTTAAGAAAATTAATGAAAAGTGATGATAAAAAACAGAATCCTATTGATGAGCCTTGCCCTGTTCAGTTTTCATGGGTGACTCATGCTCAGTAAGTTTGGGGGGGGCAGTGCTGTCCCAATGAGCCTCCTGGCTTCTCTTATGCCTTCCGTGCATCCGTCAGAGAGCTGTGAGGCTAATCCTCCAAAAGATTGTCTGACTCCCAATTATTTTCCAAATAAAGATTTTCGAGGGCTTCCTTGATCCAGTGCCTACAATACTTCACGGTTCCACCTCTCCGCGCTCAAGCTTGCCACTGAACGTTCCTGCCGGGTGATTGCCTATCTCTGCCCTGCATTTCCCCGAGTCTGCCCTGTTTCTTTTACTGTGCATTGTATCTGAGGTCCTTTGTCTTCTCTTCCCATCCCCACGTGTCCTTAGTGCCATTTACTCCACTTCTGCCCCTTAAGCCAAAATAAATTGCTATCTAGATAGAAATCCCATAGCAATATATTCAGATGCTTCCTAAATCGTCTTATCACCTCCTTTACCTTGCATCATCATATACTGCATCATACATAGGATAACATAGTGCAAGACAATATACACTATATAGTATAAAATACCATCCAAGATAATATATTTGTGCCATATATTATGTTTCCTCAAGGTCTAGATTTAATTTGTGCTTCTGTCTCATCTGTACATACACCTCCAAGGGGCCACTGTATTTCAGTGTGTACTAGATAACCTAAACAGACACCAAAAGGAATATCTTAATTCTGATTTCACTAATTCTTTCTTCATGGGTACAATTTTCTTCCTGATTTGTTCACAAATGTCTTCATTTTTCTGGCTGAAAACGGCAAGGTTGCACTGTGGGCTAGACAGAAGGTAAGAGAGAAGAAGTCTTATAGAAAAGTTAGGGTTTATTGTGGCAAAATGGTTGCTTAAACTGAAAGGGGCCTGGATTAATTTAGCCCATTCTTCAAGGTACCAACTCCTCCAAGGAAACTTGCTCTAATCCCTTAGGAAATGTGCCATTTACCCTGGAATTCTGAGGACCACACTATATAAAAATATCAAAAATGTGCGGACATCAGCAGTAACTCTCAAAAAACTGGGACTATATTTTAAATCAATGTTGGTTAAGAAAGCAACAGACTTTCCACTATTTTTTTCTTATTTGGAAAACATGCCATTGCCTCCTGTCCAGTCAAAATACTATGTAAATTCTGTTTTAAGATTTAACTAGACACACATCAATTAGCGGCTCTAAAACCGAACTGTAATCTTTTGCAATTCCAAACAGCCTACAATAAGCTTTCAGAAAAAGAAGCTAGTCCTGTCGTTTGAATTCTAACATTCTCAGTCCTTTTTAAATCAGCTTGTGAAATGTTTTTAATAATAAAATTCTATTTGTATATTTTAATTTCAAGAGTAGTGCTTATTATTTTAAGGCTATCAGCTATATTTTGATAGCTCTCAATTTCCTCATTTTCCAGGTACAGATCATGACACTACCTGCTTCGTTGGCTCTTGGCCATCTTTCAGCTGGTGGAAATTGACTTTCAGAGCATTTGTAAATGATTTAGTTCCTGCTCAATCTCCCTCACTGTGCTATTGTGAGGCTTGCATTTCGTAATGTGAAAGTGCTTTGAAACTAGAAGAGTCTTCTACTAATCGTATCATCTCTGAATTATGGGTCATTTTAGATTGATGGCACAGTCTCAATGGTGCCAGAATCACCGACCTTTTGATCAGTTAATTCCATGAAATTAAATAATGTGCTTTGTTTCAACATTTGACCCAGCTGTTCACAGCTGGGATATCAAGTGTTCTGAGATGTGTGTGCATGCGCACGTGCACACTCCCGGGTGATAGAGGAGGACGTTAACCTACTACAAAGTTAAGTTCAACATAAAAAAATCAATATCAATGATGACTTTATTTCTCAGTTGTTTAACCTGATCCAGGACTCAAATTCGGATAATACAATGGCATGTGCATGTCAGTTGTTAAACATTATGCTTCCTTTTGAGTTAAAAATCGCCACTGCGTCCTCTAGCCCTTTCCCCTAGAACCGTGCCCAGTTGCCAAGACAACTACTGTTGTGATTGGCTGGTGTCTCCACCCAATCAGGTATTTGTCTCTTCCCAACTGTGTAAGTAGAGAAAGGATGAAACAGAAAAAGAGATATTAGTTTCTCTTCATCTGGCTTGAACTTTGCATAGGAGGGCAGGAAAAGGGAGGAGCTTCTTAACCAGGTCTTTTCTCTCTGATCTCTACATTTCTTACTCTCCAGTTCCCATCGCTGAAGATAGGCCCTCTTGGGCTTTTGCAGTACATTAATTCTTTCTCTAGTCTCCTAATACGTTCCAGTCTCCTCACACTAACTGCTTTTATGCATCGTTGGCATCCAAGATAAGATATTCCCCTTCCTAGATTCTTTTCTTTACGTCCCAGGCATTCCAGGTGACACTCCTGTGTGTTCCTAGAGTGCCACACAGGATGAGCCACAAAAGAACGAATAAGTAGACTTACTGTGTTTCGATTTAGTATACAAGACCATGTGTGACCATTAAACGCATTTGATCTTGGTTAATTCCTATTTCAGGCACATGAACAGTGATACTCAGAGAGTATCAACATCACACAGAACAACTGTCTGGATTTGAGGGGAGTTTGTCTGATTCCAAAATCTGTATCCTTGCAATGACCTCACACTGCATTTCAAGTGAGGAATAAATCTTTCCTTTCCCACTGAGTCTCAGAGCCCATGGGCTTTGTGGTTCACTGAGCAGCCCGATTATTCTCTGACTCGGTTTTCTCCACTGAGATTTGAGACTTTTTTTTAAACTATTTCTAAAATGTATCCCATATGAATCTTTGCAACACAGATTCTGCTCTGTATCCAGCAATCAAATCAAAATCCACTGAGGTTTGGGATTCTCCAGGCCATTTGTTAAAACAATTCTTGGGCTTGAATGCTTTATGCTCCAGTGTTCTCTTTCTTTTGTTCTTTTTTGGGTCTGTGAGATTTTTTAAGCTTTTACTCTTTGAAAACATGTTACAATTCCCATTGTTTGCACAGAAGTATTGCACAATAGAATGGTGTGGTATGTGCCTTCCCAGCTCTTCCCCTTATCTGATCTTTGACGTGTGCCACACTTCTTTTTTAAGTATTTATTTATTTAAGAGAGAGATAGCTCAAGTGGGGAAGGGGCAGAGAGAGAGGGAGAGAGAATCCTAAGCAGGCTCTGTGCTGCCAGCTCAGAGCCCAACACGGGGCTTGAACTCATGAAACCAGGAGATCATGAGGTGAGTCGAACCGAAGAGTCAGACGATTCATGGACTAAGCCATCCAGGTGCCCCTGGTCTTAATCTTCATCAAATTATCAGAAAGAAAGGTTTTTTTTTTTTAATGTAACTTGTAGCTGGTATGGTTTGTAAATTGGGATTTCTTCTACCCTTCGTAAACATGTGACCTCTTTTTCAAGCCATGGAAAAGGCCCACATGCTATAGGCAGCTGGGTGTGCCTGTCTAATATGCACCAAGAGACTGGTACCAAGGGCAGCTCAGTCCTTTGTCCAGATCCTTGCCAAGCCTTAGCCAGTAGCATATCTTGTCTAAGTTACCATTTTTTGAGCTTTTATGAGTTTTCTCAGGTGTTAAGAGGAAATAGAAATAATAATTACCTTCTTGGGTTGGTAGTAGGAGTAAATGTACCTTACTTGACTTAGCCTTGAAGGAATTTTAGTAAACTTATGTTGTATATAATTCCTTTAAAATAGAGATTTCTGTTTTGAAATTAAAAAAATATATAATATAAATGTTTTTGAAAAAAAATTGGCAATGCTAGTATATTATATTTTTTATCAGTTTCCATTCCATCCTACTGGTAGAAGGGAAAGAATTCCCAGGATTCTTGCTATCAATTTGTTTTTAAGAAACAGAGAGTGGTTAGCAGCAAAGAAAAACAAATTCTCATCTATAGTCTCCAGAAAGGAGAACATCCCTGACTTTAATCTGTGAAACCTGTCAGGCTTTGGCCGTGTGAGATAATTGAGTTCTGTTGTTTTAAACAGTAAGCCCGTGGTAAGCTGTTACAGTAGCAAATGGAAAACGAATACACCTTCTTTTATCACCCACCAGGAAGTATGCTTCATGTGAACAGGAGTTGGTCACAATATTTCTTGTGCCAAGAATAGTGATTGGTACATAGTAACTATTCACTATATTGTTGATGAATGTTAATTAATAATTTTGGATTGATTAATTCTTTTGTCAGATTCTATATAAAGACTCTCAAAAGAAAAATGTGTCAAATAATAACTGCTTAAACTATTTAAAATAAATAAATTTTTTAAAAAAGGAAAAAAATAAATAAAATGAGCAAGCCAAAAAAAAAAAAAAAAATAACTGCTTACATTCTGTAATTCATCAAGCATGTTTATTTCTGTTATTTGATTTTATTTCAGGATAGAATAAGAATGAAGTACACAGAGCATATGGTATTATTTTTAATCTAAATGTTGAGAAACTGAAGATCTGAGATGTGAAATAAACTTTACTGCTTAGGCGGGTGGTAAAGCGGTAATCCTATCCTCCAAGTCTGGTATTTGGATTTCAAATCCTTGTGAGCATATAGTGATTAAGTAACTAGTGTATATACTCTCATTCATCAGTAATTGAGTACTTAAGAACTATGCAGCATACTAAGAACAAAGTAAACAAACGGTTATGCCTCCATAATCAGAACCTAGTAGCAAATACAGACATACAAATAATCACTCAATGTAGGAAGATAAAGCTCACAGTTAAAGAAAGCAGATTCAACACATTTTTCAATTTCTCGCCAAATACACTCCAAAAATGATAACGCAGAAATAAAATACGGAAAAACTAATAACTTCAAAGTAAAGTCAAGAGGACTGACCATACAAGATTGCGTTGTCCTGTGTTTTCGGATAGAAGCGAATGAATAGAAAAGGTGGCTTCTCTCTCTGGGCAGAAGTGGTCACAGCTCCAAGTGTTCAAGCAGATGGATCCAGAAATTAGGGAACAGCCAGCAAATTCCTGCAGAGGGTCAGACCTGAAGCAGTCCAGGTACCACAGAGGAGGAACAAGACACAAGCTGAACACAGGGACACGAATCAAAAATCTGGATCTATGACAGTTTTCTTTTGCATAACCCTCCTCTTTCAAAGAAAAAAGATGCTAAAGTATGCACATGTGCTTTGACAGACCACAGAGGTTCACTAAATGTTATCTTTTCCTAATTCCTTTCTTTCTTTCCTTCCTTCTCTCTTTAGCCTTAAAAAATCGCATTCCTACCTTCCCATTCTCAAGAGTATTTGGGATAGCTTTGTAAAACCAATCTGGCCAACGAATTCTAGTCAGTAAGATCAGAGTGGAAGTCTTTTGGGGAGCTTTCTAAAAGGGTGTAATGTAGGAAACAATGGCAGCATATTTACATGGCAGGATAGAGAGGAGAGAATTAAGAAAACATTGTCCTGATATTGCTAAGCTTTTAAACCAATGACAGCAACTTTCTAGTCCCAGATTTTCTACTATGTGAAAAAGCCACCCCTATTTTCTTAAGCCACATGTAGAAGTGTTTCCTATTACTTAAAGGCAAATATCATTCCTAAAATTTACATATACATAGATTTAGTAGAAACTCCAAAATATATATGTATATGAAATCATGACAGAGAGAAAAATGTTGAGCAAGTTCTTGAAAAGTTGGACTAAGGGGCTTAGGTTGAAATTAGCTTTGGACAAAAAGATTAAGGATGTCTATTTTGCTAGGGAAAAAATGATGAGTGTGATATTAAATATAAGTTCAAAAAAGGAGTAAGAGGGAGATAGCATGCTGAGAAATCTTTTGCCAGAAAACCTGAATTTTACTCTATAAAGTAGGATGCAAAGTTATGTTTATGTGTGTGTGTGTGAGTGAGAGAGACAGAGACCGAGACAGAGAGAGAGACAGAGAGGGAGAGAGAGGGAAGGCATGTGCCTAATGATAGATACCAGTTTGGAAAAGAGTTTGAGGAGTTAAGGGAAAGTGAAGTTCGCAGCCACAGTTGAGGTGGCCAGGAATGGAAGCTGACTACAATCAAGAAGGTAGTTACATAGCATTGGAGACCCACCATGACTGCGTGGCAAGGACTCACAGGTGGAGCTTTGCATATCAGAGAGCCGAGAGTGATAATCACAGGTGTGTGTCAGAGGAGTCTATGCAGTACGCCAGGAGTGGGAACGTCATTAGTATAGAATCAAGGATATAGAAATCAAATGTTGCTATATTCTAGTTTTGAAATATTGTGAATAGGATATTTAAGTTCTTGAGTCTCAGGTTCATCAACTAAACAAGGCAATCATGCCCACTTCAGAAGGCTATTGTCCTAGTGCATGAGATAAACATTATTAAAGGCTCAGTAGCAGACCTCATATATGCAGCAGTTCTCATTATCCTCTAAAAAAGAAAGCTGGAAATCCATGTGGTCCTGGCAAGATTTAGGTTTTAGTTAAGGTTAAGAGTATCAGAAAAGAATCTCTAGTTTCTGGATTGTGCCATCAGATCACTGGGGAAGAAATTTAGGATAAGTCATTGCAGTTTCCTCCAGCAACAGCTGGCTTTAAGACACTCGCTTACAAGCAGGAGAAAAACAAATGGAACTATCTCTCAACTATGAAGTCGAAAAACAGATTCCCAATTAGAATTTCACAGTGAATTGCAATTGCTTTTTTTTTTTTTTTTTTTTTGCCATTAGACGTTTCATCGATACATTCTATTGCCTTGCCTGCTAGAAGACTTTCATCAAGGAGAAGATAACCTTTTAGATGGTTATAAGGGTGAGTCAAGAGACCAGCAATCAATGAACCACTCAGGCTTTGTAAATGACACGGCAGTTTCATGATCTCTAACCTTTACTGCACAGATATTTGTTAGGAAAAAATAAATAAAAGAAAGAAAAACCATTGTGAAACTACTATACTGGCTAACAGTGATAAAGCTACATAATATCATGATTACTAAGATTAATAGAGAGAAGATGACAGTTTTTTAATTCTAATGACTATTACATCAATTAATAATTTTTATCATTTTTAATATGTTTGGATTTTCAAGCCTTGATTCATCCTGGATTGTGTCCAAAATACAAAGCCCATAGGAAATATTCTCCATGTTTATATGAAATAACATGAGCTACATTGTTCTATGTAATCCAGAAGCATTAAGAAATACTAAAGTATCTTAATTTTAGTGTTCTTCTAGGGCTGAAATTTATTTTTCTAGCAAGTAAGCAAAACATTTATTCTCTATTTCATGAATACCAGAATGACACATTTTTATTTTTGCACATTTTTACTGAACTGGGAGTTTTATTTTTTTCCTTAAAAGCGAAATTGTCCTTTTTGGGGGGTAGAAAACGAAATATCTACTTGTTAGTTAAAATACAGTTGATTATACAATTACTTGTTATTAAATTTTCCCAAGACATGCTGATCTCTGAGAAATCTGACATTTTGTTTAGTTAACACTCATAAAAGCCATTCCAAACAGAACTTTGAAAAACATCGAATCTCAGAACCCAGAATTAAATGGGATTTGGTGATGTTTTTGGCCTTTGGTTATTCAACCTAAGGGAGAAAGAGAATAAATCAATTCTTTTGTAGATAGGTATGGCCAAGCTAATCACTCTTTCCAGTTTTCATGTTATAAGTTGTTAATACAAAACACTATAGACAGGTGCTCTGTATTTAAATATTACTCTGTGAAAATTATTTAAAAACAGATGTAAGGTGGGTTATTTTGAGTAATTTTGAGTAATTTTAGGTTATAGAAAAATTTAAGAGAATAGGCAAAACATTCCCATGTACCCCAACATGACCCTTCCTCTGGTTTCCTCTATTATTAATATCTTGCATTAATGTAGGACATATGTTAAGTGAGTACTAATGCATTATTATTAAGTAAGATCTGTAGTTTAAATTAAGGTTCACTCTTTATGTTGAACATGGTAAAGGTCGTCTATTCTCTTCCCTTCAAATTCTGGGCATCTACATATCTTTTTACTGTCTCCATAGTTTTGCCTTTTTCAGAATGTCAAATAGCAGCAGGAAGCCTCGTCAAACTGGCCTCTTTCACTTAACAATATGCATTTAAGTTTTCTCATGTCTTTTGGGGGCTCGATAACTCCCTTTTTATTGCTGAATAATATTCCATTGTATGGATATACCAAGTTTGGTTACCCATTAACTTATTGATGAGCTTCGTCATTGCTTCCTAGTTTTGGCAATTATGAATAAAGCTGCCCTGAACGCTTGACTTCAGATTTTTGAGTAGACAAAACTTTTCAACTCATATGGTTAAATATAATGGTACATGATTGCTAGGTCATATAGTAAAATGATACTTTGTTTTGTCAGAAAATCTGCAAGACTGTCTTACAAAATGATTGTACCATTTTGCATTCCCATCAGTAACGTATGACCTCTCTTGTCGCCCCACATCCTCACCGGCATTTGGTGTTGCCAGTATTTGGGATTTTTGCCGTTCTAACAGGCATGTAGTGGTATCTCACTGTTGGTTTCATTTGCAATTTCCTAATGACATATGATGTTGAGCATCTTTTCATATGCTGATTTGCCATCTGTTTATCTTCTCCAGTGAAACTTCTGTTCAGATATTTTGCCCATCTTTTAATTGGAGAGAAGTGCATTTTAAAATTAATATTTAATGCCTCAGGACAGACATAGGCAAAGACAATGATGCCCAAGCCAGCAAGGTTTGGCCAAGGGTAACAGAAGTCTGTAAATAAAAGGAAGTTTTTCAGCCATGGTATAATTCAAGTGAGAGTTGTTACCGTGTCCATTCAGGTTCTGTGAGGTTTAAGAAGACTTGTTCTCAAGTACATTCCAATTGTTAGGAATGGAGAGATTGACCCATTTTCTCTTTCTGCAATCAAATATTTCAGTGTTTGGTATTTAAATCACCCCTCATGCTCTAATCAAGAACTCTATGTTAAGAATTGTTTCATTTATTTTACAAGTATGTATTAAACGGCTGTGTGCTAAGTACTGTTTTAGGTTGAGAAACTGCAGTGATGAATCAGAAAAATGTCTCAACTGGAGGAACCTACCTAAATTTGGAAGAGTCCGTGACTAACAAGTAAGTGCATAAAAAATAAGACAGTTTTAAAGGAAGAAAATTAAAACAGGAGAATGAATAAAGTAAGATAGGGTTAATGAGATAGGGGCAGATTAGAAGGGGCGTCAGATCAGAGAAGGAGCCTCTGAGAAAGGGGCATTTGGACCAAACCTAGGTTAGGAATCAGTTGTGGGCAGATGGTGGTGATAGGTGCAGGTTTGGGCTGGAAGAGAGCTTTCCAGAACTGAAGGAAGAACAGGTGGGAAAGCCATGAGGTAGGGCTGAACTTGGCATATTTGAGAAACAGAGAGAAAGCCAGTGTAGCTGAGGCATGATAAGGGAACCGAGTGAACTCTAGGGACACCTTGCCCAGCTGCTGATTGTCTTCCCGGAAGACAAACAAAGGCACATGAAAACGTTTCAGCTACAAAACCAAATCTCATACTAGTGCTAAATTAAAACTTCAGAGGAATTAAGCAATGAAAAGTTTAGAGGATCACTTTCCCATAGGCAATTTAATATTAAAACAATAAATACTAAACTATAAAATAAGTATATGGAAGTCTAACCCAAATTTGATGTTTCCCTGGATGACTATTATGGCAGACACTAAAATATTACCCGACCTGTGTTTCTCACATTCATTTCTATTAATATAACCTAAAATTTGTTGGAGATTGCAAAGTCCCAGCTTGCTATTTCAGTAGCTCTTACCACGGGGAATTACCGTATGACACAGAGAATAGCAGTAAGTCATCAACAAAATCGGAATGGTAAGTTGTGGGAAATCTGTTGATTTCCTGATAAAAGAGCAAGAACAGAAGTGATTGCCTTCACTCCCATACCCCTTCTCCCTTGAGGATTTCCGTGATGTATCCATCTGTGGCAGTCATCTTGCAATCATTGGGCTACAGGCCAGGTTCTCTGATAACACCACTGTGCAACTGGACCCAGACAAGTAACAGCACACCTCTCAGAGCCTGGTTAGCTGAGAAAGCAGTACGTGGCTTCAATGTAGTCAGGCTTTCTGTCGCTCACACATGTTCCTAATTGCTGGAACTCTTTGATGACTCCTTTATTAATCAAATATCGAAGAATCACTTTTACTTTAGGGGGCCTAGGTACACTCAGTACTTGTCCTCAGTATAGTTACCCTGACCTCAAAGAACATAAACACGAGCAAGCAACATGCACTGAGCTCTTACCAGGATCCAGGCAAAGCTCTTAAAGCCAGATGTATTTATCACTTCAGCATCACTATGAAGCTGATGCTGTTAATATTCATAGATAAGGAATCAGAAGTTCAGAAATCTAAAGTCACCAGTTCACAGGCAAACACCTCATCAGTGGTGGAGTCAGGATCTGGACCCAGGTTCCAGGGCCCCTGGCTCTAATCATTCTGTAGGACTGTCTTCTAGAATTAAGGAGCCATTTCATTACACAAGATTCAAGGCACCAGGTAGATGAGATTTTATGTACAAATTCTTATTCCTCCAGGGTTGATGTGAAAAAGGATAAATTTAGAGTAGAGTGACTCTCTCTAAGGCAATATATATGTTTATTTACATATTGAGGCTTATTTTGTTTTTTTTTTAAATGTTTTTATTTATTTTTGATACAGAGAGAGACAGAGCATGAGAGGGGGAGGGGCAGAGAGAAGGAGTCACAGAACCGGAAGCAGGCCCCAGGCTCTGAGCCAGCTGTCAGCACAGAGCCCGATGCGGGGCTCAAACTCACGAACGTGAGATCTGACCTGAGCCGAAGTCAGAGGCTTAACCGACTGAGCCATCCAGGCGCCCCATACATATTGAGGTTTAGTATCTATATATATGTATATATATGTGTGTGTATGTGTGTGTGTATATATATATATTTTTTAACATTGTCTTTATTCTGAGTAGTTACTAGTCTCGCAAGGGAAAAATGAAGTAACGTAGCAGTCTCGATGAAGTGCCAAGCATTAGCCTCACTTCAATTAACGTGGCTAAATAATATATATTTTTTCTGTTAGAAAACTATTTTAGAGAAAACACTGGCAGATTGTTATGAGGCGAAATTAGAGAATAGCCTGCTAATAAAGGCCATTGAACAGTGTGTGCTTCTGTTTGTTTTGGAAACAGAAAACATTTGTACACGGTCACTGCAGCTGTTCAATGTTTCTCTTGAGTTAGAGGTTCCCTGTTGTCGTGGCATAATTACACAGCCCTGCGTGCCCGAGAACCTCGAAACAATCTGCATTTCAAAGGAAGAGCCCAGCAATCTGTCAGTTCAACCCCATACACTGTTCAAAGAAGGAATTTGACAGTAAATAGTCTTGATGCAAATAAGATAATTGAGTTAAAATAAAGTTAGTTCACGCTTCACATGTTATTCTGTACATGGATTTTAAAAGGTGGGCGTCTCTTTAACCATTAATACTCCTTAATGAAATTTCTCAGGAGTGTGTGAAGGCCATTACTGATGGCATTTTTGTACTTCTACAATCTCTTCCTGTTGCTTTTACATCACTGGTACCAGTGCCAATACATATCTTCACGAGATTGTTGATGGTGATACAAAGTACTATTTTTGTGGAGAATACAAATAGCTAAACTCATATACTGATAACCTGGACGGATTTCACACAATCTTAGCATTCAAACCAAATCATCAAGTATGTTAGATGAACAGCCTAGTCCATTGAGGCATCTGCTTAATTGTGACTCCCAGAGAGGCTTCCCTACCCCTGCAGAAAATAGAAGCCAGCTCTCATTTTCTCATCTCTTCCTCCCTTTATCTTCAGAGAATCTACAATTGATGTATCTATTTTTGTTTCCATACTTATTATCTTTCATCCCTCTGGAATAAGTCTATTCTCTGCCATAGATTTAGGATGATGAACAGGGCTGGGCTTACGGTAGGTGCTTTATTAAATGTTTGCTGAAATAAATAATGAAAGCACAATGCTGATTTCTTCCCTGAACTACTTATTCAATAACGATACCAAATAGATAGTCATCATGTCTTGCTCATTTAACATTCGCCTGAAATGTGGACATCACAAGGTTTAACGAGTATTCCTTCTGGAAGATGTCCCCTTCTTTCTCATGTGTGATAGCCTAGCATACTGTAGACAACACTACAAATATATTTACTTGTCAGATTAAATTCCTTTTCATAATTATTTTGATAATACAAGTCCTTGACTCTCAGCTGAAAGAAACAAACAATATGCGTATTAAATTTTATTCCAATATAATGTAACTTAGCAAGGACTATATAATCATTATATAATATTTTGTTTTACCTGATGATGAGTGATGTTGAGCATCATTTCATGTGCCTGTAGGCCATCTGGATGTCCTCTTTGGAGAAGTGTCTGTTCATGTCTTCTGCCCATTTCTTCACTGGGTTATTTGTTTTGTGGGTGTGAAGTTTGGTGAGTTCCTTGTAGATTTTAGATACTAGCCCTTTATCTGATATGTCATTTGCAACTATCTTTTTCCATTCCGTTGGTTGCCTATTAGTTTTCTTGATTGTTTCCTTTGCATCGCAGAAGCTTTTTATCTTGATGAGGTCCCAAGTGTTCAGTTTTGCTTTCATTTCCCTTGCAGGGAAACACAAATCAAACCCACACTGAGAGACCACCTCACGCCAGTCAGAGTGGCTAAAATGAACAAATCAAGAGACTATAGATGCTGGCGAGGGTGTGGAGAGACGGGCACCCTCCTACACTGTTGGTGGGAATGTAAACTGGTGCAGCCGCTCTGGAAAACAGTGTGGAGGTTCCTCAAAAAACTATCCATAGAACTCCCTTATGACCCAGCAATAGCACTGCTAGG